>JBBPMX010000109.1:7073-17665 GCA_038090515.1 Pulveroboletus cf. viridisquamosus | reverse complement strand
ACATTCAAGACTTGTTGCGAGAGGTAAATATGTCCACGGGTTCGAAGGTAGAGGCTTTCGGTGTATACTTCTCCAACACATCTAATGGTTTGGCAGTCCATCGAGTGAAACCCGATTCAATCGAGGAGTACAAGGCAGCTGCGTGCGTAGCTTTTCAGCAAAGGATGCTGTTACGTTTATGCTTGTTCGTAGCGAAGAGTACTATACGGGGATCAAGGACGACCCACGACTACACGTTAAGCTGACAGGCAGTTGGGAGACGTTGATCGGTAACCAAGACACCTTTGGTGAGTGTATTTTGTCGTGTCCTGTAAGTATGGTTTATGCATCTCACTCTGGACCGTAGTCCATATTCTGGAGTATGAGAATTATGCTGGCTATGACAAGACAGTGGAACTCATCCGAAGCTCTGAGGTACTCTTCACAGACTTCGTCCCGCTCCTGCACGGTTTTTACTCCCTTTCAGCACGCCAAATCTTACAAAACGCTCCTTCCCTACATAACCTCCCGTTCCACACAGCTTGCCCAAGAGTTTGCGTTCTTTCCTACCGCTCCACCACATGCTCAGGGCGGTATTTTTGAGCTTCGGAGTTATCAATTGAAACCCGGTGTCCTTTTGGAATGGGAGAATACTTGGTATGTTTCGGACAGCCCGTCAGGCTTTATGTTTCGAGATTGAAGGTGTTATCAGGCGGAGAGGTATTGAAGCGCGTCGCAAATTTGTCGCACCAGTTGGAGCTTGGTTCTCGCAAATCGGAAGGCTTCACCAAGTTCATCACATCTGGCAGTATCCGTCAGTGGAGTTCTAACGATCTATGGGAGCGTTCTCACCAGTGTATCAGGAGCCTCGAAGCACGCAAGGAAACGAGGGAGCTGGCCTGGCAGATTGACGGGTGGGCAGAGACAGTCTCCAAGGTACGTTATTTGCGGAGTATCGGTGTTGGGAGGCTGATGATTTCATAGACTGCGCAACTCGCGAGAGATATGGACTCGTTTATATTACTTCCCCTCCCGTACAGTCCTCTTAAGTAAGGAGCTGGTTTGTTTTAGTCCTGTAGGCGACCCGCCCTGTCTGCCGCGCTTGGCGTGGATAAATCTGCGATTGTTTGTACGCTTCGACCTGCAGTGAATGGTGTATCGAGTCGCCTTGGCGTGTGCCCTCGCAGCTATCGTGTGTGAGGATTGTGCGCCCGCCGAGTAACCGTGCGAAGGTTCTACCTATTATTATGACGATCCGGTCGTTACTCGTCCCCAACAGCGCACTGACCGTTCTTGCTTTCTACAATGTCCACAGCCCCCTGGAATGAATCAGAGCACTCGGAGGAAGAATTGAATCAGGACTCCTTATCAAGCCGTAAACGGAGTAGCAGAGGTAGCTCGGTCGTTCAAACGTTCATGACCAGCCTTTCCTACTGATTTGCCTCATGTTAGCTTGTGATCAGTGCAGGAAAACTAAGAGCAAATGCGAGCCTTCCAGCACCCCTGGAACCTGCAGGGGCTGTACACTTGGAAGAAACGGTATCTCCCTTTTCACCATGTTGTCGTCAACATCCTAACAATCTCCCTTCTCTTAGTCTGTACCTTTCTAGGTGAGCTTTTGCTAGGGGACATAGTAGAGCACACACTGAGTGCCGTAGGCCCCAGCTACAAGCGAGGTCCTCCAAAGGGATATATTCAGGCCATTGAGCAACGATGGCACCAAGTCGAGTCATTACTGGGGTCGCTGCTTGCATGTCCGGACCGTCGCGTGCAGGATTTATTGACTGACATCCGACAAGACGAATTAGCTAGGGAGATATTGAACAGAGTGGACACCGGACCGTTTGTACGCGTACGACCTTTCCCACATCGGCTTCGCAACTGACACAAACACCAGGGCCCCTCGGGGCGCCTGTCTCAGCCTGCAGGTGCCACCAAAGAGGATTTTTTCGCTTGCATTTTTCGAAGCAACAAGACCTCTCGCGATGCTGCGCGGTCCAGGCGCCAGTCACGTATATCGCGAGAGATTGTTTCTTCTTCAAGTGGTGATTATCCCTTTTCTTACTATTTGTAACAAGCCTTTATAATCACACACGAAGAAAACGCCCTGTCGAGCATGCCCACCGCAGAATGGCAAGACCGCTTGGCTGCTCGCTTGTCTAGGAATATATCGGAAAGTCCTCACAGCAGTCAGCAGTCACCCTCTCGTGCTTTCGGCGACCCTCCTTTGACACAACGGCGTCGACTCGATGAGTTTGGTTCCGGGGCAGGTCCAAGCCATCCGAATTGGAACGAGATGTACACTTTGGAGGTATCGTCGGGTAATTCGATAATCTCGATGATGTCACAGGCTACCCAACCTAATGTCAAGTGTTTCAGATTCAGGGGAAACGGATGAATCCCAGTGTGCAACTTCGTTTGGGCAGCTATCATTAGACGAGAATCAAGAGGCACGCTGCACCTATATTTACGTTTTGATATACTTATCAACTCCAGGTCCGATATCATGGGAAAGCCAGTGGTCTCCACCTCCTCACTCAGCACGACCGCGTAGACAGTCGTTTTGATGGAGGTGTTTGGTTGGATCTATTTCCGTTTGTGCAATCATGGCAGAATGCTGACCCTCCTCTGTACAGGCGGCTTCCAATGGCACCTTTCTGGCCGTCCACTAATGCAGACCCGTCTGCTGTACCTCCAGAAACTGGTATTTCTGTTACACTCCCACCCATCGACGTGCAGGATCGACTGCTTGGTTTGTACTTCTCGTATGTTCAACCAATATTCCCTGTTATCCACAAGGGTCGTTTTCTGAGAGATTATGATGAGTGGTAAGGTTTACCATGTGATTGCGGTCAAATCAGTTCCTCACGCTTCCCTCTCTGACAGCAAACGACAGTTCGTCAATGATGCGTTACCTGCTGACCTGGTGCTTACCTAGCAGTAGTAGTCACTCCAGTCCGTCAGGATCAAGCGATGATTCTACCCCATCTGCCCCAGAATTATCACAGACCATCAGTAAACTACTCCTTCTCTCAATATTCTCCGTGGCTGCTCGGTACCTCGACGAGAATACTTCAGAACCCATAGACAAAATATGGGATGCTGGGTGTGATTATCTCTCGCAAGCAAGAAGTGTCCTTGGTATGTTGTCTTTGTATTTTATTTTCTTGACTACTGATATCTTTCTGGTTATTAGCGCAGGTGTCACATAATTCCCGAACATCGACTTGTCAGGCCCTACTCCTCTTGGGCCATCGTGAATTTGGAATCGGTATGTCCCCGTGGGGTTATCGGTCATCTGTGCTGATCTGAATTTTAGGATCCATGGAACAGGGTTGGTTGTACATTGGTGCGGTGATATCAGTTACATGTGTCTGCTTTGCTTAACATTCTTTGGTATTCTAAGGAATGGCTGTCAGAATGGTTCGTTTTATCTGATAGCGTCCGGTTCAAGCCTGAGAAGCGATAATGCAGGCACTAGACCTAGGCCTCAATCGCGCGGCAGATAACTGGCAATTCAATGGGAGGAAGATGTTCTCTGATGAAGAAAATCAAACGAGGAAACAAGTATGGTGGGCTTGTTGCATTGCGGATAAGTGCGTTCCTCAATCTGATGTTGATGGACTTGGCTCAACCTTTGATTCCAGGTATAGCTCCACTTATATGGGTTCGTGTGGACTACGTTTACCTGTGGATAACTGACTTGCTCTGACAGGGCGCCCGATATGTATTGCCGAGAATGATTTTGATACATTGCTGCCGGATGCGGAAGAGGTGAGGTGTGCAAGCCCCTGAGGCCGACGTTAACCAGCTCCACAGTACGAGGATGAATCGCATCCAAGCCACCCATTCAGTCTAGTGTCATACCAATCTCCATCGACTGTGCTCAGTATACGGTGCTTCCGGGCTGCGGCGTCACTTTGTTAGTATTTGCCCAATCATCGTTCACGCTAATGCGTGTTTTGTTTAGCCGTGATCATTGGGTCAATTGTGTCATCGGTTTATCCGGTGAAGCCTTCGAAGCGCGGGTCCAGGCGGGCCGTTTTGAGCAGCCTGGAAGTCCGACTTGACCAATGGTATCTTGACCTTCCCAACGACCTAAGATATGACCCTGCAAGCAAAAGAAACACACCGCCACCACCTGTTTTGTACATCCATGTTAAGTACTGGTCCGCCGTATTACTTTTGCACAGAGCCTTGTGAGTAATATTCCTCATCGAAACAATTCACTGGAATATATCTTCTACATAGTATACCGAATTGGAAAGGGTATGTCCTTGGTCCAAAGCGTATGGGAGCGAGCTGACCTCTCTAGCTCTGAGCCAACGCTGCAAAATCCATCCGGCTCCAATACGACGTCGCTAAAAGCCTTCGACCTATGTCAAAGTGCCGCGACTTACATAAGTACTATTGGTAAGGGTGTAGATTTCAATTGTTGAGCTTCTCGTTAAATGTGATTCAGTGACAACATATCACAATTGCCACGATATCAAGTTTGGTTCGCCCTTTCTCCCGCCATATATCCTCAGCGCAGGGTGAGTTTGATCCATGATTATTGCATCCCAACCTGAATTGCGCGCAGTATCATGCACATCGTGACGCGTATGTCCTAGACTTTACGGATGCTGCGATATATTCATCCTTGTCGTTCAAAGTGGCTCTACGTCCATCAAACGTGCAGGCATATATTGGGCTCCAGCAGTTGCTAACTGTACTAAGGAGCATGCAAGTACGTACCATTTCGTTGCGTGTTATGAATTTACCTTCATGCATGCGCAGGCGACATGGCCCAGTGCAGCTAGAGCATGGGATCTACTCCATGGCGTGAAGGTCCACGTGGATAGAAACCTTACACCGATGTTACAGGGTCCCGACAGACAGAAAAGGGGTGCCGATGATGCCTTTGGGAGGGAGAAGAATTCGGACTTGCTCCAGAGAGAGGCGTTCGGGGATTCCGGGGTAAGTGAACGGATGACATCAACCGCAGGGATCCAGGACATTGGCACTCGGATGATGGCGCACATGTTGGGGCTAGATATCCCGGGGATCGAACCGTCGACATCATACTATCCCGGTTATGAATGGTGGCCGCGCGCAACGAATACAATCCAGGCACCCTATAGGCAATCGTCTTCCGGTGCGAATGCGCCAAGTTCGGTGTTGTTGATGGACACAAATTATCCGGTGACCCAAGGAGATTTTGGCTGGAGGGTCCCTTCGACGAGCTACTCCTACGAATTTGATGGTTCATTGAGTAGTTATCCGATGTAGCCCCACTTCCTCTTGTTTGGTTTACTTGTATAACATAGATTACGTAAGTGATTGGACCCACAATGATCACGCGCAAATATCTTTGTACCTGTAATACCGTGCGTTTGTATGAAACCTCCTCAATGCCACAGAGGAATGTCCAACATCCAAAACTTGTTGAATCCTGAAGCATGTCTGTCTAGCTCTTGCGAGTCGGTTGGATTTGTCTTTGTCTGTCTCTTCTCCATTGATCCTCTTTGTTCAGGGCAACACTAGCGGAAGGAAAGTGGGAGACGCCATCGCCCGAGTCTAAATTAGATACAGGTGCAAACTCGACAACAAAAAGTAGCTCTCGACTTCCAGGGAAAGCCCAACATGGCGATCATGAGCCACACCCTAACTGTCCGGACACTCTTGCCTGTCTTCCAGACACGGACGGACGACCACAACACACACTCCCTGTTATTCTACGGTGTGCGATTCTGGGAAGTGCTAAGAAGCGGTTGACAATAAGAGAGATTTATGCAGCTATGGAAGACAAGTACGCGTACTTTCGAAACTCTGGTCCAACGTGGAAGGTACGAGTACTCCTTGTTTGAAACCTCTCAGCTCTGATGCATTCCTCCCAGCAATCCGTTCGTCACCATCTATCTTTGAATAGACTGTTTGAGAGACAACCTCGTCCAGTCACTGACCCTGGATTTGGTTCCTACTGGACAGTGAACCTTTCTGCTCCCCCGGGTACGAAGCGGCCACGGAAGCGTGGACGAACGTCCAAGACTGTCTCTGGCCCTTCCCAAGTTGTTTTAGCACAGTCGAATCAGCAGAAGAAGCGCGGACGGCCGCGAAAACCTCTCGGGCAAAGAGGAACTTCTGCTGAAACTAGCACACTCGCTACTCCACCGATCTCCGCACCGAGGGCGATTTCTGCTATTCGGACATGCGATCATGATCCCGAAGAGCATACAGAGGGGCAAGATAGTTCACACGAGTGCAACGGTTCAGAAGATGAATACGAAAGCGAGGAAGATATGATCATGCCACGTAATCACGATCCATCGACATCCGGCCTAAACATTCTTGGGATCCACGAAGCTGCATCACGACTTCATGGTTCAGATAACAGCCGCCGGCTGTGCTCTACTGCTGATGACGGGGCCATTGATCGAATCCAGATAGAAATGGCTGGACTGCGGCGGCAAGCCGCTGATGCCATATCTGTTTCCTTGCGAATATCAGATCAACTCGCGGAAGCACAGGCTGAAGCTGCCCGAGCGAAGGCTGCACTTAGGGCGACAGAAAGCTTGCTGGAAGAAGAGGGAAGGAAAAGAAGGGAAGCCGAAAGGATTGCGAGTGAAGAAAATCGATTGAGGAGGGCTGCTGAGGAGACCACTTTTCGGCTTCAAAATCAGCGTTGACGGGTTAGTTGATCCATCTGGTGGTACTTGTCGGTTGGATCATAGTGAGTTTTCTGATAGGTTGCATGAAGGAGGATCCTGCCAGTAAAGTAGACGACGTTAATCATTTTGTACTTAAGTCTGACTAGTCTGTTGGTGATGTGCAGTTTGATCTCGTCTTCGAGTCGACTCGAGTTGAAGTGGCTCGCACCCAAACAGGGGTAGTTTGGTACCAAACAACTCACGCCGCAAAAATATCGAAAAGACTATCATCCCAATTCTCAATTCCTTGAAACTGGTATGACTGGTGGCCAGAGGCCTAAAGTCAGGACTGTGTAGGTCTTCCAACATACCAGGGATGTATATGGCTGATTCGTCGTTGACAGCTACAAACAATTGCGCACGATTGAGCCGTTGCATACAGCCGGTTCTATTGCAGTTGCTCTAGATGGTTCCAAGATTGTTACATGTCTCGGGGAAGAAGCGCTACTGACAGAACTATCTAGCGGAAAATTGCTTTCTCGGTTCTCGTGTGTATGTCTTGCGTGGTACATCCCTTGCTTGGTACTTACTCCACATACTCTAGGCATCCGAGCCCATCACGACCCTCTGTCTGTCACCTTCCGCTGTCTACCTCATATTATTCACAACCCCACCGTCCCTCAGGCTGTACGAGGTTCCGAAAGTCTACTCTGGACAGGTCGTACACCCCACCCGAGCCATTGCCCATGCCCATGAAGCGCCAGTACATGTTTGCACTGTTGATCCAACATCAACATTCCTTGCTTCTGGATCAGCGGATGGTATCGTCAAAGTCTGGGACATTTCTGCGGGACACGTCACGCATGTTTTCAAAGGACACGGAGGTGTTGTCAGTGCATTAAAATTTAATTTCCCCCGGGATCCATCAGTCTCTGGCTCGGCTAGGACCTTTCAGCTTGTGACTGCCTCAGCCGATATGCGGATTCGCCTGTTCGACTTGATGGCAACATCCAGAAATGATCAGGGAGCACTTCGACCTATTGCCGTTCTGGAAGGTCACGTTTCCGTTCCACGCGGTTTGGACGTGACACCAGATGGAAAGTGGCTCATAAGTGGGGGGAGGGACTCTGTAGTCTTGCTATGGGATATGTCTCATTCAACCGATGGAAGCGTCGGCAAAAGAAAAAGGAACTCGACCGTCATAACCCCAACTCTTTTCAAGACCATCCCAGTCATGGAAAGTGTCGAAGCCGTAGGGTTCGTACACCCTGAACTGAACGACTTCACTGCCAAATCCCCGAGGCTTCAATTCTTTACTGCCGGCGATAAGGGTTTCGTCCGGGTTTGGGACCTTGCACAGGGTTCCGTTATCTACTCGCTGAGGACTGACCCCGGAACCAATGCTGTTGATCAGGAAGTGCAAAGGCAAATTACCGATGCTTTGTGAGTCATCATTCCGTCTTTGGGGGCATTTCTCATTGTTCTTGGACATTAGCTACCTGCCGACTATAGATTCAATCGTTTCTACACATGCAGACCAAAACATTTTCTTTTATTCCCTAAAAACCCGATCGCTAACTCGTCACATGATTGGTTACAATGATGAAATTGTCGATGCGATCTTCCTATCACCCCCAAGCTCCCCTCCAAACTCGCTTGATAATTCCCCACCTCGAGATACTCAACTCGCACTCGCAACCAACTCATCACTTATCCGCATTTATTCAATCTCCGATCTGTGTGCACAAGTTTTGGCTGGTCACTCCGAAATTGTGCTATCTTTGGATCGAGGTTTCGGTGGGCGTATATTCGCCAGTGGAAGCAGGGACAAGTCAGCAAGAATATGGGCTTCTGCACAGCAATCTAACACCAGTGCATGGGCCTGCATTGCAGTTTGCGAAGGACATACAGAAAGTGTCGGCTCCGTCGCCATATCACGAGTGTACAATGATACTGATTCCCATCCCCGTTTCGTCTTCACTGGAAGTCAGGACCGAACAATCAAGATGTGGGATTTGTCAGAGCTCCCGCTGACATTTACTGGTGCAGACCCAATAAAATGCCGCAGTCTTACGACACATAAGGCGCACGACAAGGACATTAACTCGCTGGACATTGCACCCAATGACCGATATCTAGCATCTGGCTCCCAAGACCGCACTGCAAACGTCTACGAGGTTTTCTATACACCTGGTTCTGACGGAAAACCTCCATGCGGAGAAATCAAGCGTTTGGGATGTTGCAAAGGGCACAAAAGAGGCGTCTGGAATGTTAGATTTGGAAAGACAGAACGTGTGCTGGCCACTGGAAGCGGTGATAAAACGGTGAAACTTTGGAACCTCGAGGACTTTACTTGCGTCAAAACCTTTGAAGGACATACCAGTTCTGTTCTCCGGGTTGACTTCATTAACCACGGAATGCACTTGGTGAGCACGGGATCTGATGGTCTAGTGAAGCTATGGACTGTGAGGGAGGAAATATGTATCGCCACTCTTGACAATCATGAAGATAAAGTACGTGCCAGATATTCCGACAAGGAACTGATTGAGATTGGGCTTCAGGTCTGGGCGCTAGCCATCAGTACCGATGAAGCAACAATCGTCTCTGGAGCAGCTGACTCTGTGGTCACGTTCTGGAAAGACTGTACGGAAGAGGAGGAGAAGGAGAAGGAGGCGAAACGTGCTACCCAAGTGCTCAGGTGAGAACATCAGTGTGTTATCCCTATCTGACTACATTCGTGTGCAGAGAGCAGGACTTTATGAATTGCCTTGCTATGCACGACTATCGGAGAGCGATTGAACTTGCACTTGCTATGCAACAACCAGGAAGGCTTCTTACGCTATTCGGAGATGTTCGGTCAGTCGCATTGGAACAAGGATTGCAGAACAATACGTCTGTGAGCGGCAACCATGCGTTGGATGAAGTTCTACGCACTCTCCCCAGTCCGGATCTTTCTCTTCTCGTACGATATATCCGCGATTGGAATACAAACGCAAAGACAAGTGGCGTTGCACAGAGTGTTCTCTACGCTTTATTGAAGTTGCGGTCCGTGGAAGACGTTGCTAACGCCTCCAGCCATAATCTTTCGGAAGGAACCGGTGGCTCTAGTTATGACTCACAGCGATCAGTTGGGGCTACATCATCACCCTTGAAGGATATTGTCGACGGCCTGATTCCTTATACCCAACGACACTTCACAAGGCTCGATCGATTGGTTCAGGAGAGCTTTGTGGTGGATTACATATTAAATGAGATGGATGATGGGCTATTCAATGGAACAGATGGGGAGATAATGGACGTCGACGACCTTGGGCAGCACGCCTGTTAAAAGTACCTATAAGCCTGTTGTAATTCATCCCTCTTGAACGCTCGGGTCTCTACCGCGGTACACCCGTCCTAGCCGACATCCCATTACTCCGTTAAAGAGAAGTACCCATTCGTTGTTTTTGATGGTGCCTAATGATATCGCGTGTTCGTCGGCCTCATGAATGTGATCGTTCTCCAGCAACCATCGCCGGAACACACCGGGTATGCAGCCCACCGTCAGCGGTGGCGTGAGCCAGCTTCCATGACGATAGAAAGCAACGTTACAGATTGATGACTCCGTGATAGCTCCCAAAGTGTTGAACAAGATCACATCATCTGGATGATTCGGCGCGATACTACGGGGTGCACCAAGCGGGGGGATGCCGACGCGGGCTCGAGCCCTATCGTATGCTTGTCTGTTGGTAGTCTTCATGGGGACCGTGCCGGAGGTCGGCTGTGTGTCGATATAGATTGAGAGGATCGGACCAGATTGGGGGTAGGTGTCCACATCAGGATTGAACTGTGATCCTGCTGTCGGATCATAACGCAATGGCTCGACTGGGGAGGCGGACGCAGTGATATTACCGGATGGTGGGAGGGTGACACGTATCTGGTACCAGGTCCGAGTCAGTGCACGACGAAAGACGGTATTTCCGATTACCTTGACGGGGATCTTGT
>JBBPMX010000108.1:0-26329 GCA_038090515.1 Pulveroboletus cf. viridisquamosus | reverse complement strand
ATCAAGTCATTTCTCTCTTTTACATGATCGGGAGGAAGCAGGAGGTGGACCTCGGATGGGATCCCACTGTCGAGCGCATCCACAATGACACATACAGGTTCATGATCAGCGGACAACCTTATACCACAAAGTGTCTGCTTGCGATGTATGGTGCAGATATCATGATCGGGCGTGGCACGCGGGTATATTTAGCTCAGGATATGGATGGGAATGAAGTCGCGATAAAGGACTCGTGGCGAGACCATGGTCACGAGTCTGAGGGAACCATTCTGCGCAAGATTTTCCAGGACATTCGGGCCCAGTTTGGCGAAGCAACCAATGCAGAGAAATATTTCGTTCGCATCCTCACTTGCAAAGACGTTGTCGTCTCTGGCAGCCCTGACATCACGCTCATCCTAGAGAACGAGAATGTGAAGTGGACATCCGTCGAGGCATGCCGCCTTTCTGGTTCACCTTCTATTCCTAGTATAGGGAGTGCACAACGCATGAACATTCAATCGACCGACTTGCAATGTGATGCTCGTCAAAGGGACACCATCCCATGCAGAATACACACTCGGACTGTGTTCAGAGACGTTGGAAGACCTCTCGAGGATATCAAATTCCTGGCCGATAGTTTTTCGTGCTTATCTGATGCATAAAAAGGCAAGCCGTTTGAATTCCTTGATTTGTCCATGATTTACATGATGAAAAGCATTGTATTATTTGCACAAGGCTGGTTGGGTACATCATGATTTCAGTGTCACTAACGTATTGTGGGTGGAGGAGGATGGTCGTTACATCGGCAAGCTATCCGATTTCAAGTATGCAAAGAAGGTTGACTTGAGCACCGCACCCGATGTTCAAATGGTGAGGCATTGTTGAAACCTCCGATACTGACGCACCCTCACTATTGATAGGGAACGCGGCAATTTATGGCTGTCGAGGTGGAATCTCTGTTGCACCTCTTCATGCCAGAAATACTGCCAAACGATATCTCGTTTCCTCCGTTTCACATGCATTATCTTCATGACCTCGAATCTCACTGGTGGGCTGCTGTGTGGATTCTGCTCTACCACACTGATGAGAAGGCACCCGCTGAAAACCTCTACTTACAGCTGGAAAAATTCAACCATGCGTTCCCTCCATATGTGAATGGGACGGCACGCTTTGTCTTCTTTCAGTATCCACACTTTACTTGGGCTACTCTGTTGACGTCATACAAAGAGCGGTGCAAACCCGTGCTCAAGTTTGCCCATGCTCTGAAAGATGCCTATAGGCAGGCTGAGAAGTCATTTCCTATGATTGACCTCTCCAACACACTTGTGGATGACCTACACAAAAAGGCATTGGACACATACCGTGAAACAAGAGCGCAGTTGCAGACATCCGACATTTGTCTACAGACCCTGTACAATGCCCTTAAAAGGAGGAACTCGGGTGACTTACCCATGGATTGGGCAGAAAAGAAGGTGAAACGAGCAGATTAACATGAGTTTGCTGCTACATCTACTCATAATGTCGTTCCTTGGCACAAAGAGTTGCTTCATGATTGATTGTAAACGAACGATGTGCATGTAAGCATACTTGGATAGGTGACAGCTTCTTCAGTTTTCTTTACCTCTAAGTGGTTGTGCCCGATGCGGAGGGCACAGGCTGTCGCTCAGCACCCATCCTCCGCTGCTCTTCAACATATTGGTCACTGATCCATGCACATATAGGTGTCTAGCAAGTAATATAAGGTGTGAGGCGGAAATGACCCACCACACCCCTGGGCAGTGCGGGCGCAAACCGTATAATCCCCATCTCCAAGTATGCTTCTGGTACACTCGATCATGTTCAACAAGTCCTAGAACATGATACATACGTGAGATGATGCATCCAATGTCACTCTGCCCGTTTCACCCTCTTCTCTGCCCGATCCGTGGGCAACTCACCCGAGTTCTTCCTCTTGAGGGCATTGTCCAGCGTCTGTAGATGAATATCAGACTTCTGGAACCGCTCCCTCGTCTCACGGTATGCCTCCGATGCCTTTTGGTGCACATCCTCCACGAGTGTGTTGGGGAGCTCGATGGTCGGATACGATGCCTCAGCCTGCTTATAGGCCTCCTGCAGCACAAAGGCAAACCTAAACACCGGTTTACACTGATCTCGATAAGACGTTGAGAGTGTCACCCAACTGTAAAACGGGTGCATCAAAAAGAGAAACTGGGCCGCCGACGGCACAAAGGACGGGAATGCACGGTCGTATGCGTTGAGTTGTGCATACAGGGCTGCAAGTGGGCACATTGCGTCGGTGTGGTAGAGCAACATCCAGGTCGCGGCACACCAGTGTGATTCGAGGTCGTGGAGATAGTGCATGTGAAAAGGGGGTTGGGACAAGCGAGTGAAGGCCCGTGGGGCGTCTTCGATGAACGGTCTTTCCAGCCTGAAGAGGTAGGACTGATTTCCGACCTCGGCAGCCATGAAATGCAACATTCCCTATTCATCATGAGAAGTGCGCCGGTAGAGATTCGAATGCCTCACCGTTCGAACATCGGGCGGGGCACTCAAGTCCACCTTTTTGGCATATTTGAAATCAGACAGCTTGCCAATATACCGACCATTCTCCTTGATCCACAAGATGTTGCTGATGCTGACATCACGGTGCACCCAACCAACCTTGTGCAGATAATACAAGCCTGCCCATCGTCCGTCATGGGCGAATCAAACAAATCAAATGGTGCACCTTTTTGTGCATCGGACAAGCATGCAAAACCATCGGCCAAAAACTGGATATCCTCGAGAGGTCTTCCAATGTCTTTGAACACGGTCCGGGTGTGTATCCTGCATGGCACGGTGACCTTTTCCGCATCACATCGCCATTTGGCCGGTCAAATGTCCATGAGTGGTATACCTCCTACAGCAGGAGTACAAGGTGGGCCAGTAGGGCGGCACGCCTCGACATCCGTCCACTTGACATCCTCACTCTCTAGGGTGAGCATCATGTCAGGGCTACCAGAGACGACGATGTCTTCGCAAGCGCAGATGCGAACAAAATAGTTTTCCACATCTGATGCCTCGCCAAACTTGGCCCGCACGTCCTGCAGGATCTGGTTCAGAACGGTGCCCTCGGACGTGTGGCCATCCGCTCGCCATGCATCCTTTATCGCGACGTCGTTCCCGTCCTTGTCCTGTGCTAAATACACCCGGGTGCCATGCCGTTATCTGCACCATACATTGCCAGCGGATGCATCATGGTATAAACGTCTCCGTCGATCGTGAACACATACGTGTTATCGTCAATGCGCTCAACAGTGGGATCCCACCCGAGATCCACCTCCCGCTTCTGCCCAATCATGTGAAAGAGCGAGAGGACCTGGTTTATATCCTAGGCACATCAGCATTGACATCGTCCATACACACATGACCTACCCAAACGACGTCGATAGGCGCCGACACAGCGAAAAACGCATGGCTGCCATAACAGATGTACATCATCATGTCCTTGATGGTGATCCCGAGCATGAACCGGCGACGCAGGTCCTCGCACAGGAGGGTGTGGAGGTGCCATATCATGTCTTGTCTGTTCTGTGGTGATTGTTCATCCTAGCTCAAATGAACGCATGTGGACATACGTCATACTCGGTCTCACCATCCTCCTCCTCAAACGGGTCCAACTCAAATGGAATGGCAACCTCATGCCAACGTCGCTTGTGGGTACCACGTCCAAGCGCGATACACGCGTCCGGGCGGGATGCGTCTCTGCCTCTTCCACTTGAAGGGGCTGCCGATGCCATGACATAGGTAAACGGGCCATCAGCATGATTCAAGATGCGTGCGATCATACGCTCGAGGGGTTCATGATGATGTGCTGAACAGAAGTGGCTTGATTTGGTGTAGCGTGGCAACTATCTGTCAGAACGTCGGATTGACGTCGGAAGGAGTGTCAGAAACTCGGAAAGAGACTAACCCTTGACCCAACAATATATACACACACCTGATGGGCTCAGTTGGATGTCTAGGCTACGGATGATTGATATTACTGCTCTAGCCGACGTAGTATAAAGTGGAAGCTCTCATGTACATACCCCCCAGTCTTTTCTAAAGTGTTTACTCACATTACCTTTGGGTGAGACTCTTGTGTAAACGCCGACATTACCTGCCAGTGTTACATATTTTTAACCTGATCTTATCATCTCTCAACTCTCTTGACTTGACTGCGCTCTAGCAACCTACCATCTGACCTCCAGAACCCCTACGCCTGGCCAGCGAATGGACCGAGTTAGCTTCGGACACTTGCCGATCGCATTCAACAAGAAAGTGCGCTCTATCATTCTATTTAGTAACTAACAAATGCATAGATATTCCCTACGAAGTGGAAAGGCTTCCGAGCCGGAAGCAGATAGTACCCCCTGCTGTCGCACCACTAGTGACCCCTCTCATCCAATCAGGTCCCCAGTGGTGGAATCCCTGGGAGTACCGTCAGACACAACACGTTTGTATCGTGATGTCATTCTGACGAGACCACCGCCACCTGCTCCCGAACCGGCAATGGGAGAGCGGAAGGGCGAAGAGCATAGTAGGCATATCGAGTACCATCTTCCCGAGGTACGGGAGATGCTCATACCAGTAAAAATTGAGGAAGTAACTCCCAATTTGATGGATGAGTCTTGGACTACCATTGTGTCTAAGAAACAGTGTGTGCAGGACAGAGCAGCTGCTGCAGCACTCAGTACCCGGAAGGTGCCTGATCATGTCCGACAGGCTGAAAGGGGACTAACTAGCTCGGAACGTGAACTGTACCAGTCTCGGATGAGCAAGGTACAGGGACCATCACTCGAAATTCCAGCAGACCGAAATGCGGGGCCATCTCAGTCTAAGGGTAAAGGACCGGACCCACGAGAGTGGGGTGGGATCCGGATGGACCCGGGTGAACTTGATGTTGATAAACAACGAGCAGAGATTACCCACTGGAATGCACAGGGTGCATCTCATCACAGCAGGGAAGGGAAACCAGTGAGGTACCCTTCTGGGGCTCAAGAGGGGCCAGCACTGAGATCAGATACTGGCACCCAAAATAAGGGCAGATCAAGGGTACCCACCCCAAGTGAGGTACCAAGCCATCTGACAGCTAAGACAAACTCTGTAACGAAGGAACCTGTATCCGGCAGAGAATCCAAGCATCGGACAAAGCAAGACCCAGTCTGGGACCTGATAACCACTGCACTGGACCGGAAAGGGTGGAAGCCTCGGAAGTCAAAAACCCAAGTCATTGAACCGGCTCAACAGATAGCCCCAACCAGCTATCTGGGAAGAGCTCTTAAACGTGTAGAACAAGCAACATTGGATGATGCAGATGTTGAGGAGGGTACCAAGTCCTCAGACAACTCTTCCGATAGTTCGAGTAACTTGGACTCAGATGATAACAGTTCCAGTGAAAGCTCATCAGCTCCGGATGGCACAACCTCCGATGACCGATCTGTGAATCATCGGTCCCATAAGCGTAAGCGCTCAAGGACCCGTCGACGTTGCAAACATTCTAAGTCCAAGTCTAAGAAGAAGTCTGGGTATGGGAAATTAAAACCAATCCCACCAACTAAGTATGATGGATCCCCAGACTCACAGGCATTTCATCGCTTCCTAACTGAGGGTGCAGCATATGTTGAGGCTGGCCGTGTCCAGCTGGATAAACAAGTCTTTGTACTGTCACATTATCTGACTAGCCGTGCTCACGAATTCTACATTCGAGAAGTATCAGGAAACCCATACAAATGGGATTTACATAGCTTCTTTCTGGAGTTATTCAACAGTTGCTTTCTGGTGGATTTCCGGACCAAGCAGCGGAAGAAGCTAACCGAGAGTTTACAACGTAACTGCACCGTCCGAGAATACGTATCCTAGCTCTATGAGCTATGGAATCTGATTGGCGATGTCAGTGAGCGGGAAAAAGTCACCAAACTTTGGAGTGGTTTTCAGCCCTGGATGCAGACCGAACTCTGGAAGGATAAGTTAAATCCAGAAAAGTCCTCACTAAGTGAGGTAGTTGCTGCAGCTGAGGTATTAGAAATTGCCCACTCCATTAAAGGAGGTGGGTCGGAACGACCAGTTCGCCTAGGAGTGGTAACTTTTGAGCCTAAACATAAGACCAGTAATCAGACTGGCTCTCCAAAACCTGAAGTCAGTTCTGCTGCCGCAGGGTCCTCTCAAGGATCCCAACCTTCACACAGTCAAAAGAAATCATTTCATAATCATAAGAATAGTGGCAAGCAGGGAAATCAGTCAAGCCGCACCACTGACCATCCGAAACCTGACAAACCAAAGGAAAAACAATTCACTCTCACCCGCGAGGAGCGCGAAGAGACAATAAAAAAGGGCCTCTGTTTTAACTGCAAATTACCTGGTCACTTCAGTAATGAGTGTCCAAATAAGAATACTGTAACCGGGGGAAGTGATGGGCAACCGCTGGGAAAACTCACCAACTATAGCATCTCCATTCCTATGGATGTTGAAGATGCCCGGAATAAAGTGGACTCTTTAGACCGGGTTGATGGTCTGCTGCTCAGATCAGTCATGTTGATAACCGACCACTTCTGTACTCAACTGCCGGAAACACTTGCTGGCTGGTTTGGGGATCCGGTTGCACGACGGGCTGAGCATGTCCTTAATTTGTGTGCTCCCTATCCAGGTGATGACCTTACCCGGTCAGATGTATTTATGAGAGACCGATTTACTGTGTATTGGGTGAGCGATACTCACCATGTGATCTGTGATTCGTCCCAGGATGGTACTCCGGAATGGGATACCCTGATCCGAACTAGCCTCCTTGAGAACCGTGAATTCTGGCTGGGAGAATGGTTTGCCAAGAAATTGACCCACCATCAGAAGGAGTCATCTCAGACCCTATGATGGCGACACATACTGATGGGAAATGCAGTTGCCCTGCGCATCGAAGAAATCCTGACCACTGCATTTGCAGGTGGATGGATGGGTGATGGGCGAGCTCATCGGTTTCGATGTGTCACTCATGAGACCTCGTCCGGATGCCAATATACTCTCTGGGACAGAGATATAGAACTCAAAACTGATATCCCTGCTGCTTTGGTTATGTGCGGATCATGGAACGTTACTCGATGGTACCAGAAGCGGGTATATTCTGCTCAGGATGCATTAGATCTCTTGGTGAATGGACCTCCATTAACAGATGACTTACCCGTCCGGTTCATTGGCATACTGGAAGATGACCCAGACCTAGTGAGGGCTGAATGGCAGCAGGTGAACCAAGACCGGATCCAGTATTCAGCTGGGATTGTGTGGGGATTCAGCTGGTGAGGCCGATCTACACCAGTGCTTGCCCATGGGCAGCACATACCATTCAGTCAGTATCCGACCACACTGGCACTGGATGACGATGGTAACTGGCTGGGCATTGCTGGAGTGCAGGTACCATCTGGAACCTATGCATCTCTACAACGAAATGCATCCATACCCAAGGATTTTAAACAACTTATTCTGAAACCATTAGTTGTCCAGGTGGACATAAATGGTAGACCGGCTCGTGCTTTAATTGACACCAGATCCTTGGCTGACTTTATCTCAGCCACTTTGGCTGAGCAGCTGAAGCTGCCTAAGATTACATTGGAAAAGCCACTCACCATGCAGCTTGCAGTACAAGGCTCACGGTCTAAGATAAACTACGGGACAAAAGCAACCTTGACTTACCAGGGGATCCGAGATGAACGATATTTCGATGTTATTAATATTCAGCATTATGACCTGATATTGGGCACACCATTCTTATTTCAGCACAAGGTGACACTAGGGTTTAATGAACCGCGAGTGGTGATCGGATGCACTGATCCGGAACTGATCCAGGGTCCTCAGGTGCAGGTATTAGAGTCTCGGGCGATGGATGTCCTGAATGAGACACTAGATGATATCCGCAGGCAGCTAGTCACTCTGGCTGAACCCCTCTGCGCTAAGGCCAGTGACACGGACTTACCACCACTTTGGGCCATCAATCACCAAATTCCTTTGATTGATCCAGAAAGGATCTATCCATGGCGGCCATCTCGCTGTCCTGAGGCTTTGAGACCTCAGTGGGATGCAAAGTGGGAGGCTTACCTGCGTACAGGCCGATGGAAGGTCACAAGCATTGGGAATACAGTTCCCATGTTGTTCATCCGGAAACTGGGTACTGACAGGTTATGGACTGTGGTGGACCTGCGGGCACTCGAAAGTTATCCTCACCACTGCCTGACATCGATGGCATCCTGAGACGGGTCAGTAAGGGTCGGTACCAGTCCATTATTGATGGTCAGGATGCCTACGAGCAGATCCGGATCATCCCTGAACATGTTGACTGGTCAGCTGTGACAACACCGGATGGGAACATGCTCAGCACTGTTATTCAGATTGGGAACTGCAACGCCCCTGCTACCTACCAAGTATTAATGAACTTTCTGTTCAGCAGCTATCTGGGCCGCTGGATGGATGTCTATCTCGACGACATTATAATCTACTCTAACACACTGGCTGAACATGTGGAACATGTCACCACCATTCTGACAATTTTGAAGCGGGAGCGACTTTACCTCAGCAGTAGTAAGCTCCAATTCTTGTGTGCCGAGGCAAAGATCCTCAGGCGAATTATTGATGATAAAGGTATCCGAATGGATCCTTCCAAAGTGGATTGTGTTCTTCACTGGAAGACGCCATCCAACCGGGACCTCTTGCGTGGATTCATTGGGTCTGTTGGATATCTCGCCGATGACATCTACAGGGTCCGGGTTCCATTAGGAGTGTTGTCTGCTCAAACAGGGGATAACGTACCTTTCGAGTGGACAGATACTGAACAACGTGCCTTTGACACAGTTAAGCAGTATGTAGCGGCATGTCGGGATCATCAGCGGGTGCCCTTGATATATGGTCCGGATGCTCACCCTATCTGGCTTATGACTGATGCCTGTTTCAATGGGGTGGCTGCAGTGATTTCGCAGGGAGCTATGTGGAAGTCAGCCCACATTGTGGCATTCTTTAGTGCGAAGATGACACCCACCCAGCAGAATTATCTGGTGCATGAGCAGGAACTCCTAGCTGGGATTGAAGGGATGCTGCAGTACCGGGATATCCTGCAGGGCGTGGCCTTTACCTGGTTAACGGATCACAAGGGCCTCATTCACCTTACGAATCAGAGGAACCTGTTTGGGCGGCAGGCCCGTTGGTTGGAAAAGATTAGTGAATTCAACTTTCGGATTGAGTACCTGCCAGGTGTGGAGAATATCCTCCCGGACACATTGTCCCGCCTCTACAGTTTTGATAGCCCGGGTACTCAGCGCGCTATGGGTGAATATGTGCACTTTGCTGAGCCTGCTCCTGCTTTGGCTGACGTTACCGTGCCTCTGTTGGCTGGCCTCAATGCTGGTGTTCTCGTGCCGGGTGGTAACCATGCTAATGAGTCTGCTGGGGTAGCTGGTGAGCCCAGTGTGTTGGGGTGGGGCATCTGGGTCTGGGGACCCTGTCCCTCCTCGTCTGACTATCCATCTTCCTGCTCAGGCAGGCTCTTCTGCTTGTGGTCGCCATCCTGTGCTCCCTGCTGAAACTGGCCGGCCTGAGACCTCAGCTGAATTTGCCCAGTGTGTCCGCCCAAGGTTTGTCCTTCGCAGGCCACGAGGTCAACCTGGTGGGGAGGGTAGTGAACAAAACACACAAACCATTCTCACAACACCTACTAGTCAGGAGCACCCAACTATAAATCCTGATCCAGATCTGGGTCTGGATTTGGAGGATCAGCAGATTCCTTTGACGTTCCTTGACTCAGACCAAGTCCTGTTGCAGCTGAAAGGAAAATACGATCAGGACCCATTTTTCAAAATGGTCTTGGATGCACCGGATACATACTGGAACTTCACAATGCGTGATGGATATGTCGTCCTTACCCTAAAAGGGAAGGAGGTGATTGGTATCCCGGATATACTTATAGACAGGTGGAAGGCACATGAACGCCTGATAGACCAGGCACACTCAGTACTAGCTCACTTGGGGGCTCAGAAAACCCTCACATACTTGCGTGAGTTTGTATGGTGGACAGACATGGTAAGCGAGGTGCAGAAGTTCTGTAACTCGTGCCAGACCTGTAGTCGAAGTAAACCATCCAATCACAAACCCTTTGGATTGCTAAACCCATTGGATATACCTTCCTGGCCATGGGAATCAATTGGGATTGACTTCATTGGGCCACTACCGCTGTCGACCAATCGGGATGGATAATTTGACTCAGTTACAGTGATCATTGACCTCCTTACAGCTATGGTACATTTGGTGCCAAGTCGTATAAACTACTCTGCCCGTGAGGTTGCGGAACTGATATTTGCAGAAGTCTATAAGTATCATGGGCTGCCAAGGGCGATAGTCAGCGATCGTGATGTCCTCTTTACGAGTACCTTCTGGACACACCTTAATAAGCTCCTTGGGGTGGAGTAGCGGATGTCCAGTGCTTATCACTCTCAATCTGATGGGGCTACTGAGCGAGCTAACCGGACTGTTGGTCAAATGCTGCGATCCTGCATCAACCCGAACCAACAGGACTGGGTGTCCTGCCTTCCTGCAGTTGAGTTCGCTATCAATATGGCACGATCGGAAACAACAGGGTATTCTCCCTTTTTCCTAAACACCAGACATCAACTGAGAACTTTCATCTGGAATGATGTCGCGAAAGATGAATATCCGAGTGTCCGGGCATTTGCACAGAAAATGAAATTCACAGTAATGACCGCTCACGATGCAATATTAGAGGCCTGGGTTAAGCAGAGTCGTGTGGCCAACCGGAAATGAACCCTGACTCCCTTCCGAATACATAACCTGACATATGTATTGACTAAGAACATGTCTCTGCCAAAGGGGCAGGTCCGGAAGTTAGTCCCAAAGTATATTGGACCTTACCACATCACTAAGGACTTTGGAAACAACTCGTTTGAGCTGGAGCTGCTGCCACGTCTCCGGCAGTGTAGGATACATGTATTCCATTCCTCGTTGCTGCAGATTCATCACCCAAGTGATGACCATTTGTTTCCGGGTCGATTAGAAACTCAGGTTGCGGACTTTGGGGAAACCGACCCAGAATGGGCGATTAAGGTAATCAAGTCCCATGTTGGAACCGGGACCATGGCATTGTTTGAGGTGGTTTGAACATTGGGTGATGTTACCTGGGTACCTTACTCCGAGCTCCAGCACCTAGACAAGCTAACCGAGTACCTTGATTTGTTGGAGGTTAAGCATATCACAGACTTATCGAGAGGGTCCGGACGACCACCCCTTGACGACTCGCAGGTATATAATGGCCTGTGCGAAGTCACCACTCTGCAAGAAGATTCCTTTTTTTTAGCTGCCTTAACACCCACCATGCCCAACAATCCCAGACACCCCTCAGATACCCTTGATCGCTCAACCACCATCTTTCGTCACAGCCGTGATTTCATCTTCGTGGATCAATCCGGCATCTCAAACCTTGTCCCCGCAGTGCACCTCCAACTGTGTCTGGAGTATAGCCATCAGATCCGCACTCGGGTGTATGCTGATCAGCTGCCTCCTGCGCCTGTTGGATACTTTTGGATTGCCCGCACCTATAATGCAGAACCCGGCATTCAAAGCCGTTTTTCGGAATTCGACAGCGAGGGGCGCTGGCTCGAACCGTTCTGCCCTGAGCCCGACCCGGCCACATTCTTTGGCAACCGGCCACCCCCATCTACCTCACCGCCCGAAGAGTCCAACCAAACCATCTACATGGAGGCTCTTGCTCAGTCAGAGCTGGCTCGACGGCGTCGCATTACTTGTGAAGTCCACGAACGACAGATACACCGTCTCGGACAAGGGGAAATCCGCATCAGTACTTACTCTCCAAATCACTGCTGGCCCCGTCGGCACGGTGGGGCCCGCTCAACCTCTCCCGCCCAGCCACGTGATTGGTGTTCCTCTCCAAGTCGCGAATCACCACGACCGCGCGGGAATCCGGTTGCTGGACCATCCCGCTCTTGGCATGACCCATCAACTGAGATGCCGTCGGCCGTACCACCAGAAGCAACTGGTCACGAGGAAGACCTAGGTATTCAGGAGGATGAGAGTGCTGAAGATGCAGAGGGAGTTCCGGACAATGATCTGGCCATGGAGGATGGAGGTCGTGCATAGGGACGCACAGCCGGAAGGGGGGATGTAGCATGGCAACCATCTGTCGGAACGTCAGATTGACGTTGGAAGGAGTGTTGGAAACTCGGAAAGAGACTAACCCTTGACCCGACGATATATACACACACCTGATGGGCTCAGTTGGATGTCTAGGCTATGGATGATTGATATTACTGCTCTAGCCAACGTAGTATAAAGTGGAAGCTCTCATGTACATACCCCCCAGTCTTTTCTAAAGTGTTTACTCAGGTTACCTTTGGGCGAGACTCTTGTGTAAATGCCGACATTACCTGCCAGCGTTACATTTGGACTGTGAGGTTGACTGGACTGCGGACAGGATGCCTTCGTCTGCGAGCTGCTTGCAGATGGGCGCTATGGCTTCTGGATCGGGTGGAGGACCGAACACCGAACGAACGAGGGTGGCATAGGGGACCTGCAGATACGTGGTGAGACTGAGGAGGACATCGACTACACTGGGGCTGCCAGTGCCATCCTCACTGTGTGCTGTATTTGGACCAGATGGCGATGGGGTAGTCGCACTGGCCATGGCAAACGACCGTCAAGCCAGAGTACCAAACAAATACAAGCTGCACTGTACCCTCGGTTGAATGAGATGATTCACGAGTATGGAGCCCTGTCGCCAAATACTTTTACCTGTCCTTCATGGATTTTTGATATTAAAAATTTAGAAAATACTTGCCCATCAGGAAGCACATACGAGAGCAATGCTGTACTACTGTGAGCTATGAACAGGTTGGATTGACTGCTAGACTGTGCTGCGCTGGCTTGTGCCCCTGTGACGCTGCCGAGATGTCGCGCTGTAACTTACTGTCACTGTGTCAATTATCTAGTCAGTGTCGCTGTGTGCAAATCCTCGGATGGTGAGGGAGAGTGCCAAGCCCAGTTAGATCCAGCTTGGCTTACTATATGGAGACGAGCAAATGCCGGTCAGTGCCCGAAAGGGCCCCTCTTGCTCGAATGGCATTGGGGATCGTCAGATGGCCTAGCCCGGTAAGAAGATTCCCTATCCCCCATTGCTGTACCCCATCCTGTGGACCACTCCTGTGGGGGGTCGCATTTGCACCACAGACATGCTCATGTTCCTACTCCCCTTGCGGAAATACCATGAGTGGTAGTCTATCCTAAATAGTCCTGGAAAGACAGCTGGTTGGGGTAGTGGTCTAAGCCCCCTGATGAGAACTTTCGCAGGTTCGAAACCCGCTGCCACCAGTTTCTTTACCCATCCCTGGGCTAGTAAAACAGACCACTATCTTCGTGAGAAGGGTGACTGTCACAGTCACAAATGGGTGGACAGCCCAGGTACTCTCCCATGCACACTGACTAAGCACTAGGCTGCCTTCGGCATCCTAGTCCCTACAACCAGGTTCACTCGTCACACATCACCTCAACCTTTGGACGAACTCCCAACTTTCATCAAGGACATGGTATTTGATCCATCCGTATGGATTCCCTCCCAACGTTTGCTGGAGATGTCCAAATGGGTATCACAGGGTGCAGAGGCTGCAAGTCCCACCGTTCACTCTGTCGACGCTGCCCACACTCACCTTGTCCCTATTTCTCCCCCATTCAGAGAGTATACAAGACTTGTATCAGATTCCGGTCTTCCCACGATGACTGGGGCCCTCTCGAAGCCGACATCAAGGCAGGCAGTCCATCTACGCCTGTCATGGCTGACATTCTCTTCAAACACCGGTTTCCAAAGAAGTACAGAGATCCGGTGTTGGATAAGATCCTCACACGGCAGCGCTTGGTCGGTGAGGCTCGAACGCTGTTGCAATGTTTGCGGTAGGCCGACCGCTGGTTCTTGTGGTTTTACCCAACTAAATCTGCCCACCGGGCTCACTCATCGTAGCGCAGGTGTGAACGTGCCCGGTATCAGACTGGTGGATGTGTCCAAGGGTTGCCTAGGGCTGGAGTTTATAGAAGGCCCACCAATACAAACTCTGATCCCAGCAGGAATCGACGAATCACATCAACAACTCCTTTTCTACTCTGAAGATGATGACGGTCCAGTGGATTATGTAGAACTCCCTGATAATTTCTACTCTGAAGATGATGACGGTCCAGTGGATTATGTAGAACTCCCTGATAATGTAAGTACTTGAGCAGCCGAGTGGGGGTACGTAAATGCGATTTCCATTGGTCTGTGGACTTTCCGTTGCAGACTCAGATCTGTTTGTGGGCTGATCTTATCTTCTGGCTCAGAAACACTTATGGAGAAGATTGGTGTGGAGATCGCAAAGCTCCATCTTATTGATATCGTTCATGGGGATCTGACCACGTCGAATATGATGCTCCGGGCAAGCAACAATGACCTAGTGAGTTCAGACAGCGTGAGCGATGATATCAGCGTGTGTTGAAGCACGCTCTTAGGTACTGATCGACTTCGGATTGGCTTATCACTCTATGCTTATAGAAGACAAGGTGGTGGACCTTTATGTCCTAGAACGTGCCTTTGTGTCGACACACCCCAACTCGGAACCCCTGTTTGCATCTATTCTTGCAGCTTACGCGAATTACGTTGGGGAGGATTGGGATCAAATCAAGAAACGACTGGATGAGGGTAAGACTGACTACAGTGTACCATACATCTGGCACTGAAAAATGCCATTTTCAGTCCATCTCCAAGGAAGAAAGTGGAGTATGGTTGGCTGAGAGTGGAAGATTGGGAACGGAGATGACATAGTACCTGGACGTGCAAGGGTATTGTATTCACAACATGAAGGGGGATGGTTGAGATGTCCTGGTCCACTTTATATACCCATCCATGGCATGTTGGTGGTTGGCGGGCTTACAGGTGATGGTTGTTAAGATCCAACCCTTCAGAGAGAACTTGCTCCCATTAGGGATGGACTATCAATGGTATTAGTTCTGTAAAACCCGCTCTATACCAGCTCGTCTGTCACATTGCCTGATAGCTCAAACTATTTACCACTGGTTGCTCATTCCTTGAACGTTCAAGTCTAGCGAGTTCTTTGGTGCGAAGCTCACATCGCAAACCCGAGGGTCATTATACTATAGACCTGCCCCCAGATTGGATTGATGTCCTCACCGAATTCACTGCCAATCAGATCCCAAGTCATCTCATCGATCTCAAGACACTCCGCTTTGTATCCAGGTTTGACACTGCCCAGTACTGTCGTCCCACACTTGCCACCTACATTGCAAAGAATAATATTGCTGTTTCTCATGGCGCAGGGTACAGCACATCTTCATGAAGGTCGTCAAGTACACTATACTTTTGCATTGATGGCTTCCAAAGGGTGAGCCTACATATGTTCTATGATATGGACCTGGCTAGCAAGTTCGCCAGGGCATTGATCCAAGATGGCAGGGTATGTCCCATGTCCTCCAGTGTCACATGACCATGCTCACTGAGCCCGCTGTTCTGCAACCTTGTCATTACGTTACTATGTGACCTTCCCCTCAAGTGGTACTCACTGGAATTCTCGAAGCTAATGTCCCTGATGCCACCACCTGCGTGAGCCTTGACAAATTCCTCCCCTTCTGTGCCATAGCACACTCGCACAAGTGCCGCTTTGTGTGGTCTGACACGTGCCGCATCAACAAAGACAGCAGCACTGAACTCGACGAAACCATCTGTTCCATGTTTCAGTGGTACCGCAATGCCTACATCTGTATCGCTCACCTTTCTGGGTTCCTCGTCCGGGACAATATCTCTGCAGACGAATGGTTTACACAGGGCTGGACTAGTTGCTCATGCCAGAGAACATAAAATTCTATAATCGAGAGTGGAAAGCACTCACGAAGGTGTGGACTGACAACGATAGGCAGACTGGTGGGGGATGAGATGGATCATCTCTGGTGGGCGGTGTTGGAAGTGGCATCTATCCCCTCAAGTGAAATCAGCTTCTTTCTCCCAGGTACCCTTAACATGGCACAATGCCTGTCGTGGATGGCTGGCTGATGCATGACACGCATTAAAGATAGGGCATACGCACTCGTGGGGATATTTGACATCCATATTGCAGTACAATATGGGGAGCACAATTTTGCGTTTCGGAGGTTGATGGAGGCGTTGTTGCTGCGTGCTCATGGGATTGACGATTGGGCCTTCCTTGCGGTATAGTCTGGCTCCCCCAGATTCCATTGAGGGATATTGTGATGTGGAGCGGGCCGAAGATCGGGGCATCGAAGATATTGATATTCATCTGGACGGCCCACCCATGATGCTCACTCACAAGGGTCCGCAGCTGGCAGTACTGCTAGTGGGAAGGAGTCCATATGGCAGGACCTGCTCCCTTCCACAGGCAAGGTGGAGTCCAGCTGCCAGCAAATTGTTGGATGAAGAGACAGAGACAAGCTCGGAAGAGCGGAGCAATGAATACGAAAAGAGTGAGTTGAAAAATGTACCACGGGGCATGCGCTCACTTGACTGAATACACCGTCGGGCTAGTGGATAACTGGAGCAGACACGACAGTGTTCCTCTCAAGGACCTGAGTGGTATATTCAAGCCCCTCGACGTTGGCTTTATGTACATGGTCCATGTGGATGGCTCCCGTGTTCATGCTTGTCTAACTTTGAATTTTCCATCATGATCCTCGACTATGGTCGTGATGAGGAACATGAACTGAAGCAGCGTCTGTACCGCATTCTGGTCAATTAAAACACCTTGCATTTGTATGGAATGCTGGACAACCGCACTCAGTCGGATCATTTCAGAGCGCACGTGAGTTACTGTTTCTGGTAGTTAGCTTCTTTAGGACACCGATCACCCCCTGAAAATTTAATTCCCGACTTTTGCTCATGGGTTCGTGACTTTTGCTCACGGGCTCGTGACTTTTGCTCACGTGTTCTGGCTCTTTGTTCACGGCTTTGCACGATCGTGACTTGCGACATAGCATGGAAACAATGCAGACAATATAGAGTACAATGCAGCAACATTACAAAAATAGGAATCAAAGGGGCTCGTCTGACTCTTGGAATTCACTGAGCTTGAACGGCGGCCACAGAAAAAATTTGTTACAAACATGTTGTTCCTCAAAATGCTCAACCCCCATCTCCACATTGCCGTTGCCAAAGAGTGAGAGCTTGCCGTCACTGATCTCACTAGTTGAGATATGTGAATTAGCCACAGACGATAGATAGCTTCAACCATTGCTTACTGGTGTCAGAATTTGAGGGTCCATCAACAAAGGAGGACAGCCTAAGCAACAGTGTTGGTACAAGTCACTAACGGGTGGTTAAATTTACGTACCTTGTGACGAAATATTGCCTCATTCGAAAGGCATGTCGGGATCCCAAACTGCTAGGGAACAATAGGACCGCTTGCCCACCAATCTGGACGGTGCCCAGATTGTACTGGATACTATGCCGGATATGCTGGATCTGGATAAACCAGTCCAGACCAACTATATCGCATCGCTTGTCCATAGTAAGGTACCTGCGTTCCACATGCTTTCGATCTATGACATCTATTGAGGTACGAGCTTGTCACACATACTATAAAACCTCTTCATTCTGGTCCATAGCATCTCAGTTGTTTTTGCCTGTCTGGCAGCAGCTGAGGTGAGTACTTATATACGCATTACATTCCCTTTTTCTCATACATAATAGTTTGGATCACTCCGGATTAACTAGCTGCACGCTCGAAACCTTGATAATCCGAAATGTAGCTCTGGCCGTGGGTTTTCAAGTACTGGACGTGTTGTGTGAATGACAAAAACTGAGCAACCTCATCCATCGCTGGATCAGGGAGCTTGTGGAGGGCTGCATTGCCATTGTGAATAAATTTCACAAAGTCATTATCGCTGTTGGCTACGGGAATTACTTCCTCTGTGAGGTATACTGAACTGAGCGTGCCGGCCTTCGCCTTTGCAGCAAGCAGTCCCAACAGGGCATTTGGATGCTCTAAGTATACTTGCAACAATCCAGCATCAACGAATCGGAGATGTGGAATTTCGAAGGGGGGGAGCTCATCCGTATTCTGTATCGAGTAGTCCATGTAATCGTAAGTCAACTTGAGCAATGCCTTTGCCCAATAAAGCACGTTAGCCTCGCGGTAAAGCCTATTGGACTCTTCACCTAGGCTAGGACGCATAAAAGGGGGACCCGATCTCTCATGGCCAATATAAAATCACTTGACTGCGATGGGAAAATTAGTGTGAGATCCGATACTGGACGGCCGGAGAGGAGACAGCATCAGAGATGCAGTCTGGGCTGTCTTGAATGCCCCAACTCCGAGAAATGCGTCGGCACTCATGTCAAGACACAAGTTTCCCCACCATACATCTAAATCCACGTTGAATGACAGCTGTTCCTTGAGCTCCTTCATGGCTATGATAGGAATCGGGTGGAGCAAGATGAACTCCACCTTCAATTTCAATGCTTCATTCATTGAATAAGTACATTGTATGATCATTAAGTACACATGGCTCACCTCGTTTTATATTGAAGTCCATCGCATCGCCGGTGTTCAGTGCCTCCCGTAGCTTGTCCCGGTCTGGTGAGGAGAAGGAGGGCTTGCTTGGTTTCTTTGGAGGCGGAGAGTGAGTCGATGAGCCCGATCCGGATAGGCTGTGAGAGTGTTCATGGTGACGTTTGGCAAATATGATGTCTAGCACCCTGCCGGTTGCTAGACCAGGTAAAGTGGCCACATCATCCGTATGGCTGGTTTCAGTCGGATGCATTGCCAATGCCACAGTCGAATGGACACGGCATGCCTGGGCCCTCAATGGTTGGATGGGAGTCTCAGAATGTGGATAGGTGATGGGGTTACCAGGTAAAGCGGCCATGTCATCAGTATGTCTGCTTTCAGTCTGATGTGTTGTCAATGCCGCAGTCAAACAGACACGGTGTGCTCAGGCCTTCAATGGATGGATGGGGGTCATGGAGCACGAATAGGTGGTGGCGACACTGGGTAAAGTGGCTGTGTCATCAGCAGGACCAAATTCGGTCTGATGTGTTGTCAATGCTATGGTCGAACGGACACAGCATGCCTGGGCTCGAGGAACAGACATCAAGCTCTTGGACGTATGCTTTCCGTGTTCCTGTTTCTCTCTAAACTCCTCATACTCTTCCCATTGCTTTTCAGGCACAACCGAATTGCTCTGTTTTGAATACCATCGCCCGTGAGTTTTTGGCTTTGCTTGGACGGAGACACTCATCGTAGAAGTATGGCCATGTGTCGATGTACTTGGTAAGGTCAACCCATTTTTTATTGCGAACAACGAACTCTTCATCTTGCCATGGAAACCGGACATCGTAAGCCTTGATGTGAGGAACCACTGTATTGAGTGCCATGGATACAAGCTCTTGAGCAGTGTATTGAGCATCGACATCTTTCAGACCCTCACAGATGCTCTAAGGATAATGTCATCACTGTACTACTTCATAGGATAGAATGTAAACATACCCCAATGATATTGTTGCGCGGGTTTCTCCTCTTGCCTCTGCTTTCATATACCGCAGTTATTTCCAGTGAAATGGTCTCTGCAGTGATCCGCCGGTGGGCAGCACTGGCCCAACGTGCACGCTGAGCTGCATATTGCAGGTGTTGTGGTCCATAGCCAACGGATTGTGGAGGGGGATTGGCTGGTTGTTGAGGAAGCACAGGAGAACATGAGGGCGGGAGGAGAGGAGGCAGCGGTGGCGGCAGCTGGCCCCAAGCCGAAGGTACGCAGACATCAGGTCCGATGGAAGCGTGATGCCCCGACGACAATGGGGGTAGCATGAGTCTAGCTCTAGCTGCATCGCCAAGAGCCTAGCCATGGCTAGTTATTGCCACAACCGGTGGGGGATTGATTGAGGCTAGGGGATTCAAATCATTGAGTACAGCATAACAAGTAATGATGTAGTACCTACCATGGGACTGCGCTGCACTCACAGAGGTATGGACCTCTTGCGGATCTGGCAATGCTATACAAAAATTAAATTAGTACTAGGCCCCAGTAATAGGTATGGATGGGTACATACCATTGCTGCGAGACGCTCGGTCCGTTCGGATGGTAGTCGGCTTATTCATGTAGTAGGTGCGACAGCCTGGGCAGATGAACCTGTCTTGTTGACCAGGCCTGAGGCTATGGATAAGATGGCCATTGCTGGGCCATAAGATGACCAAGCAACCGGGCCTGTCACATACATGGCCATCTTGAGTGTCCATGATGAACTCGGCATGGATTTCTGGGCCGCTCATGGTAACAGCACAAGGAAGACAGTTAGTCTGGGGGCGCCATCCAGCTCATAATGCAGAACTAAATACGCACTTTCTTCAGGAAACCTCTTGCTAGAACGACTGGCATGTGGTGAACCTTCAAGGGCGCATGTGTCTGAATGTGAAAAAGGTCATACAACCAAAGAGAAGGAAGGCAAGGACATACCGTCTTTGTTCATGGAAAGAAGTATGCACAACATCTTCATATGATCTGAGGACGTGCACCTGTGGGTCAGAGTATCAGCGCTAGGGATGACAATTGGTATCCCATGCAGAACTTACCACCAGGTAATCAGTATGCTCTATGGGGAAGGAAGGTAAACGACATCCATATATAATCTGAGAACACACACCCATGAGTCAGAGGTATGAGTACCAGGGACAACAATCGGTATGCCATGCAGGACTTGGCGCTAAGTGCGCGACATGGACTTCCAGTCCTGGGAATGATAATTGATACACCGCACAAACCTCGACATTGAGCACACAACATCTTTGTACGATCCTCACAAGTACAGACTTGTCCTACCACACATGGTCGGCGGCTGAGCCATGTAGGCCGACTCTCTCTCAAGATGTCCATGGGTCCGATGTGCATGGTGAGTCGCATTTAACGTTGACCCAGTGCCATAGTCAACTAGTGTCAGACTTGTGCGTCCAACGTGCAACTGCAAGGCTACCTTTCCTATGCAACAAAAGTGCCATAATCAGAACAAGCCCAACTGTATGTTTACTTATCTATTCGTATACTGGTACAGAGCTCATAGCCTAGGTAACAGCGCCACTTGAGCTGATAGAGCCACACATTCGGTGATTATGGGTAGCATGCCTTACAGATAGGCAGATTGTTGCCGAGCTTCAAAAAGTCATCAGTGCCGATGAGTATGGTATCAGGTAAGTATCATGGTATTCAATAAGCTGGTGCCAATACTATGGTCGCTCACATTGGCACTAGATTGACGAAATTTGTAGAGATCCAGAGTAGACTCGGACTGCGACATACTCATCAACAAGGGCATACAGTAGAAAGTATTCGTTCAGCTATGATTGCACTTCGCTCCATGTATCCCAACACAGGAATCCACGAAATGATCAGTTTATTGTTCCATGAGCATAACATGTCAGCTCCGAGGTGTGTCCTCGCAACATATATCGTCTTTCTGCTGATTGGGTGATACACACTACCAGGAGTGTTATATGCGAATACTTTACTACCTACGAGCCTCATCTGATGAAGGACCGCAAGGTTAACCGGTTGCGCCACCGTCGCTTTTGGGCTGCCAGAGTCAATGATATATGGACCCTTGACCAGCATGACAAATGGCTCTGGTTCGGCCTGGCGTTGCACACCGCAATTGAGCCATTTTCTGGTCACATCCTCTGGCTGAAGGTTTGGCACTCTAACCGCAATCCACAGCTTATTTTATCATATTATTTTGAGGTCATGGAGGAGTTTGGATGTGCGTTGTTCCCTTTATTGCCAGTATGACCCATTTCTTAAGCCGGTCTTGTTGTCCCAGTTATCCCTATGATCACACAGAGCAACTCTGGCACTGAGAATTTCAGAGTTGCTAATGCACAGACAATGCTCTGTCAGATGCACGATCCATCTCTTATGCAGTTTGTACAGCACCGGTGGATGCGCAACAAAAAAAATATTGTTCCTGAGATTGCCTGGTCTCAACTTTGACATCGCTTCACGCTGGGTTTCAAGGCCTTACTTGACAAGGGTGTGGATGAAGGGTGGTATGACCCTCATAACTTGTTACAATTGTAAGTGTGCATTACGCTACACATTTCACCTTGACTAATGTATCACAGAATGACTTTTTGGTGGCTATTTATCCCCTGGCTTCAACATGAGCTGGATAGCTACCGATTTCGTGTCAATCACACTCGCAAATGGCAAGACAAACACAAGGTAATGTGTGCATTACCTCTCAATAATTGAACTGATTTCCACGCTGTCTCACAGGTGCTCCCTCATGGCATCCCAGAACTCATTTACCGTGGTGCGGCTGACTATGATGCTGTTGATTTCAAGGTAACTGTTTCAGGTAACTGTTTCTGGATATGATCATGCAGCTGACTGCAATCCTATTGATTTCAAGGTTACCATTTCTACAGACGCCATTGAACATGTCCGTAGACTCTATATCAATCCAGAACACCAAGTCTTCGATCTTATTCCTTCCACTCTCTCTGCCACCATCGAGCTATGTTACAAGCAACTCGGCCAACCTCCTGTTGAGCGGGACTCTGTCTGGCAGGTATATCTTGACCTTCTTGACTTGATTTGCCAGTGTTAAGAGACTGTCGCTATTCTGAATGAGCTTGGGCATGCCAACGATTTCAATGTCAATGAAGAGCTACTGTTAATAGAAGGAATACAAGATCTGTACAAACAGCCAGGCTATCTGGGCGGTGTTGGAAATGGGTTGGGCCAATGTGAGTTGCTCTGCCGCTGCATGAAAAGCGCTATACTAATGTGGCTGATTAACTTGTTTAGTTGATGATAATGATCAGCCTTTGGATGACGAACCTGGATACGGTGATGTTGAGAATGAGATGGATGCAGGTCCATCCTTTTGGGTTCCCAGTTTTATGTCAGATGAAGATTCAGGCAGCTCTAGTGAGGAAGTTGACATGCTTTTGTAGTTTTTTTTTTCAGATACCTTTGATATGCATACTTTTGTCATGTTGCCACATTGTACTCTATTATCTGTGTTGTTTCCATGCTATGTTACAAGTCATGATCGCGCAAAGCCATGAACAAAGAGCCAGAACACGTGAGCAAAAGTCATGAACCCGTGAGCAAAAGTCGGGAGTTAAATTTTCAGGGGGTGATTGGTGTCCTACAGAAGCTAACTACCAGAAATAGTAACTCACGTGCGCTCTGAAATGATCCGACTGAGCGCGGTTGTCCAGCATTCCATACATTTGTGAGAAGGCAGGGTGGTGGAAGTCAGAGACCAGCTCGTTGGTCTTTGTGGAGGTCAAGACAGGGAAGCAGTATAATACATACAGGGGGGACCATGCTTGCAACCTCAGCTTCAGACTTGCTGCATTCGTGGTTGCGAATGTCTTGCTCAACTGTTCATTTACTACCTCTTGTCTGAGACTACTCGTTGTGAGGTGGGCAGGTGTAACAATGAGCTCACTTTGCCTCTTGCTGAGTCACACAGACCAGGACATACGTCGTCTGAGCCTCTGCTGCTTGCACCCTCCATTCTCGCTCTACCTTTGCCCTTATTTCTGGTGTTAGTCCAGTGATACCATGTGACCACAGGTCTATGGAATGGCCCACCAGACTCATACCCACCAGACTCATACACCAGCAGGATTGCACATACCTTATACCCTAATTACAAGGTGACTGACCTGACCTAGGGCTAGGGTATGATGTCTCTGCCTCACCCAGCACACGAGGCCTATCAACTTGCTGGACCCATCCAGGCACTTCCTTCACCTCACCTCCCTCCTCCTTGACATCACTAGCTTGAGATTTCGAGTGCGTTCAAAAATCATCATACCAGACTGGGATCATGGGTTCAACATGTACGTCTCTTTCTCTGCGCGCAGACAACAGTAGAACAAATCACCCTCCCAGCTAGTACATCTGCAAAAGTGGGAGGCACAATGTAGTTCCACATAGCCTATATAGACATGGTAGTTGCCATTGTCTTCCCCCCTGTACATGAAGGGTTTCATAACCCTGTAGCACTACATAGTCAGCATATTCATGCCAATCAATCCTCCATGTAGTGCTACATCCTCTCCAAATTGATTCAATTCATCTAGCATATCACACTCACATTACGAAAACAACTTGATTATGTCAGACTACTACACAGATCTATTCCAAATCCTACATCACTGATATTCTACTTACATCTGTCTCACTCTAGCCATCCAACCGAGGTCTGAGTCCACATCCACACCTAGACTTCTACTTGCACTGGCATGCACACTGTTAAGCAGAGAAATGAGTTTATGTGACCCAAAATATATCTTTCACTTACCATCCACTATTGTAAACCTGCTGTGTAATGTTGAGTAGCCCATACTTGGTACTGCATGCATCGAAGCCTCAAGCGTGTCAATATAATCACTCACATTGAAAAGGCCATCATGAGGTGAGGTAAGATGACAAGGTGCGAGGATAGGCTAGGACACAAGAGACATGAGCACCTGAGGGATGTGAGAGACAAGGAGCGCAACGCACATATGAATGAATACAGTCTTTTATGCTCATGCACCTGCGCCACAGTGTGCTCTCTCTCCTTATCCCTCGTGCCACCTCCCACCTCTTTCTCATATCCCCCCACCCCCACTGGTACTCTCAGCACCACTGAGAGGTCGATGACAATGGTGACTAGTACCATGCTGCCACCATGCCCGACAGTGGTGCGGGTGCAGAAGCGCAGAGCGCAGCCACAACAGTGGCTGACCAATTGAATCAAGGGTGCCAAGACCGCCAGAAGACCCTGGGGACACGACAGGTGATGACGGGTATCATCTGGACGTGCCCACAGAGCCACCTAATGAGCCTGAAGGCATGAGGGCGCAAGGGGTGAGTTGAAGGCTAATATGGTGAGTGAGGCTGAGATGCACCCATTCCCACCATTGAGCAGACACACCTGATCCCACCACCATCACCATGATGACGGGGGCACTGTGGTGGTGTGTCCCAGGACAGGGATGGTGATGAGGGCGAGGGCATGCAACGGCACACCCACCATCACCACCACCACAGCGGCGACAGGGACACCACCGCTGGTGTGTCCGCCACAGTGGCAACGACAACGAGGGCGAGGGAATGCAACAGCACACCCACCACCACCACAGTGATGACGAGGGGGGTGAGAGTACGCAACAGTGCATCCACCACCACCATCATGGCCAATGACAACAAGGAGGGTGAGGGCATGCAATGACGTACCCACCACCACAATGACGACGACGCGGGTGAGGGCACCGCAGTGGTGTGGCCGCCACAGCGAGTTGGAGGCTGGGACAGCCCACATAAGGATTGAATCGGGCCCATCTGGGATACACTATGCACAATGTACGGAGGCCGGGAGTGCGACGTAGTGTCAGGAGGATTAATACATGCCCTATATAGTTCTCGAAGTGTATCCTTCTACTACAGTAGTTAGGGCTTGCATGATATTTCTCTACCTCGTATACTGTAGTGAACAGGTTTTCAAAAATGACTACAAAGTACTATGTTGACTATGTAGTTATGGGATTACTACAGTGTTTTTCGCTTTTTACTGATGTAAGCTGCATTCGCAGGCAAGGTCCCTTGTTTACACAAGGGGGCATGAGAAGTTATATAAACGAGGCAATTGCCATCGATCGGGAAGCACTGAAAGGTTGCCCTCCCGGTCACCCTATGTGACCTGTCTCCCTGTCGTTGCTCTCAAGTCATCTGTGGGAACGTTACAGGCGCGCCAGGGGAATGGAGGATGTGAACGAGGCCATTGTCCTTGATCGACAAGCACTGGCACTTCATCCAGTGGGACACCCATATCGGTCGATATCGTTGAACAACCTTGCCATTTGCCTCTCCACTCGGTACAACAAGTTCGGGGCAATGGAGGATCTGAACGAGGCCATTGTCCTCGATTGAGAAGCACTGGCACTTTGTCCAGTGGGACACCCAGATTGGTTGACATCACTGAAAAATCTGGCAGACCATCTCCATACTCGGTTTAGATAATCTAGCCAGTTAGATGACAAGGCTGAGATCTTCAGTCTCTTTGCTACCCTTGCAAATGTCTCACACACTGCATCATCTACCAATCTGTCTGCTGCCAGATCATGGGTCCACATGGCCGAGGATTTCCACCATCCCACCACACTTATGGCATACCAAACCTCCCTTTGATTGCTTGTTCTTCATCTCGTGGCTCTTCCATCCTTGCCTCAGCACCTTACCATCTTCAAAAGTGTTGCATCATCTCTTGCAGTGGAAGCATTCTCAGCATGTC
>JBBPMX010000107.1:0-26828 GCA_038090515.1 Pulveroboletus cf. viridisquamosus | reverse complement strand
GGCAGAAGTGAGAAGAGGTGACTAATGAGTGCGACAGAATATTTCTGTTGCTCACCAGGGGAATCAATATTTGCAAAGAAGAGTGGGATATCGTGGCGACAGATGAGCCCCATAACACCTGCATCGTCGTAGATGTCAGTAGCGGTCTTCTTCTTGTTCCCGTCTGCGGCGTCATACGATGATTCGCAATCATCGATGGCCTCGTCAGGAACAGGTGAACGATATGCCTTCGCTGGCTTCTTCCGCTGCTTTGTGATCAGATCTCCAACGGCATCTACAAACTGCTTTGGAAGGAAATATGTGGGATCATAGAAAGGAGGGCTGTCCCCAGCGCAGCGACGATGTCGGTGATGGAAATTCCCATCCGTCGCAACGTGTATATCACCTCCCTCATGAAGAGGTTTACCGAATTTGGTGGAGCCGAAGCACGCGGGGCATCGCTGAACGAGTATCTGGGAGCATGCTGACCAAGCATTCAGTGCGGACTGACTGGATGAGGTTGGTCGATCAGCAGCTTCAGACGGTGTGCTTGGAAGCGAAGAGGGTATGAAAGTCGAGTGTCTTATGACCTCCCGACTACGCTGAACAGCATCTTCAATCCTTTTCTCGACCTTGACAGTGAGAACATTGAACCATTGGACTGCAGAACCAAGGCTGCGACAAAAGGGATCCGATACAGAATGTCCCTGCCAGTAGGAAGTCAGACAGATAACGGAGTCTTAGCTACCACTTACTGCTTTGTTTACAATATGAAAACCTTGCCGTGTATAATGGGTGTGAAGTGCAGCTGCCAATGCGTTGATAGCATCACAAGAGCGCTCAAAGAGGGAACGATAGAACGCGAGGAGGTCCATGGATACTGCCATCCGGGGCTGAGATGGAGCGGTTGGGAAAAGACCAAAATGTACGAGGACTTCACCGAGAGAAGAACATTTGCAGCTGACGACATCAATGGATGTGAAATCTAATTAAAAGGAGTTGAATGATATGTCAGTGCGCGTAGTGAGCGTATCACTCACGGTCAAACATCAAACATACAATTCGGGTCTGCTTCTGTGTGCAGTCCACAGCGTGGCAGAGCGAAATATGATTGCTGGTTGCTCCAAGGGGCTTCCCGAGAGTACGCGCAGTATATTGCAGGTACGGAACAACTAGCTTAGGGAGGAGTTCCTTCCAATTGGCATACAAATAATGCAGGGCATCAGCATGGTTACGTCGTGGGCGTTGCAGGGGAATACGGGCAGGAGGATCAACGGTGTCGAAAGAGGCATCCTCCTCGAACGTGAATAGAGGGCCATCTGCGTCAGCGTCCATGGGAACTTCAGTATATTCATTTGGCGAGGTTGGAATCACTTGGGAGGGAATATCTGGGTGCTGCAAGCGGTTGAGCAATTCTGTCAGCCGTGAAAGACTTTGTTGATGTCGGGCGGATTGGCCAGGGATAGAGACAAGCCGGCGAGTTTGGCCCTTATCTCGAGGTCGTTTCGGGCTTGAAAAATGGTGACCCAGGCCGGACGTTGATGGCTGCGCTCTTCGAGTCCCAGAGCGAGGGGGCATGTGTGGAGAAAGTAAGTAGACAGTGTCGGGAAGGAACAATGGGGCTTAACCATGCTGACCATGTCACAAATATTCGCGAGTGAGTATGCGAGGCTCTTCTAATCGACCAGGAGGTGTCCAGACTCCATGTTTGTGCGAGGTCTGTGAGGTAATGGCGGGGATGTTGCGAGGTCGAGAAGAGGTCATAAAGGCTACAAGAATATCCTTTCGAGGGATAGGAGGCGCAATAGAGGCGCAATATCACTGTCGAGTAATAATCTTCTCGGGCTACAAGGAGGCACAGGAGGTACAGGAGGCCCGAGGTTGCTTTCGAGCCATATTTATTTTTAGAACCTCCTCGGATGACAGGCCTCAGAGGCTAATTACAACCAACATAAAAAAACGGCCTCTCAGGGGTCTATTGATGCCGAGAAAGTACTGCCTTAAGTGGCCAATACACTGCAATGTACTCTCACATATTTTCTACTGAATCTCCACTCTGGACTCTGAGCTGTCCTAGCAAAACACAAATGACCGAGACCTTGAGCAATGAGCTGACTGATGTGATGACCGAGCAAACACTGGACAAGAGTGATGACAACGACTTGAACTTGAATAATGTGAGTGGAAGCAATGGCCTGGTATTGAACAATGAGAGGAGGAGTGGGAATGAGGACCTGGCAGGGAAGGCAATGGGAGAAACAAAGTCGCTGTCCATGAAGAGTTAGCAAGACTGCGCGAGCACGAGGAAGCACGCACATCTATGTGCGGTTGCACCTGGCCTTCTTGGTGTGACCTACACCAGCTACACTGTCGCGTTCATGTTCATCTGCAGGCCTTTTGCCCTTTCCTTTTGGGACCTTCGTCTGCTTTCCCTTCCTATTTGTAACTGGGGTGAGTGGGAGTTCTTGTTCCTCGTCGGCGTCTGTCAATGGACTATCTGTACTAGTGATAGCAGTGGGTGGACCATGGAAAGGTGTGACTCTGACCGACAAAGTCGGTGAGGGAGTGACTGTGGATGGAGTACTGTCAAGTCGGGTGGATGATGTCGAAGCTGCTGCTGGCCCAATGGATGTGCTGGATCCTGCGTATGTAAATACAGAGGATGACCCAAGTGATGGGTCTATAGCAGGGGAGGGAGTGGGTGCAGCCAGACGCACCTTCATTTGGGCTTGCAGTCGTTCCATTGTACTCATTCGCTCAGGGACTGCAGAGCCCGAGTTCTCGTTCTGTGTTCTTGTCTCACCACAGCCATTCTCGTCCCCGAAAAGTTCCCTTTGAATTGTTCAGCACGGAATTTTGAGTGTAAATAGAATGTACTTATTCCACTATCTCAACAGATCATCCCTCCAATTCACGTCAGGAGAGTCACAAATCAACTGAACAATCCTGTGGTACATCTTGAAGTAGCTTAGATTTCCGTCCCTTTTGCCCCATTGACTCTTGGAAGAGATAGCAAAACGAGCCTGGGGTTTCTGTCAGTATAGTGGCAAAATGATGACGAGAATCTACCTGGATGCATATATACCCGATGTGCTTGGCTTGGACTGTGGTCATGTTGTGCAACACGGTGTTACACGAACGAGTTGCGCGAGTGTCTCCCCCAAGAGTGCCTGACGGACCTAAAAAGATGTGTCATCTGACCTAATCCGAATCAAGTCAGATAGATGGGACATGGTGACAGAGATAACACTTACCTGGACAAGGAAATAACTCTTGAAGAGTCTGTGCAACATATTGTCGGGGTCGTAGTCTTTGCCAGGCGTCTCCCCAGACCAGAAGAGAGCCGGAAGGTCATCTTCTCCCATGTGTATTGCGCCAGAGGCGAGATCTTTGCATGCCCTGAAGGTATTGCAAACGAGTTAGTGATGACGCTGTAGGAGGTTGAGCCCTCCTACGGTTATACAGCTCCCTTTTCGGTCCATTCAAGTGTCCACTCAAGTGTCCATCACGTTTACAGTCCATCCGGGTAGGTTTATTTTGTATTTTGTTCGTTTCTTGTTTTTCCGAGTTCGTTTGTACAATCCACCTGTTTATCCGGGTCCGGATCGCGTCAGTCCGGTACCGGATTCGAATCATCCGGACCGGATAGTTTTAGTCTATATGTTCCCTGGGTGCCGATTGGCCTCAGGTTCGTTTTATCTCATAGATAGAAGTCTACAGGCGTACCCAGGACTATAAAACTGGTGTACTCGTGCTTCTGAATATTATCAATTTATCTTCCCATCATCTTTATCTTTCCCTCAGTTCTTGTCAGTCCGACTATTGTTTTATTCGTTTGTTTTCCCTCCATTTGAGGGATTCTTCACTCACGTCCATATCTCGGGCTGCTGCCATCTGACACCCTCCCTTGGGTCAAGTACACTCGCACCCATTTTCATAGATCCTTTTCCATCCCGGAAAGGATCTTTGTCTTACAACGTGACAATAAGTTAGCATGTACTGCTCAGGATTCTGATCAAATCGCTTGAGTTGATCTGCAGGGCAGAGCCAGCATGCAAGGATGGGGTGATTCAGGCCCATTTCGGCCCTCCCGTTCGTATTGACGATAGGCGGATTCAATGATCTGGGCTTGTAAGGGTCTGGTAATGCATATTGAGCTATGCAGGTCTTGAGGCAAGTCGCATCGTTAGACCGGGTTGACTTTATCATCACATTCATCTAAACAATAAAAAAAGGTTAATATATGCATGTATAGACAATGAAAATTGACCTTTCCACAAATAGTTCCCACCTCAACACTCTTCGCTGGGTCATTGATGAGTGCTTGTAAAGGGGGAGCAAGCTGTAGGATCTTGTAGTACATTCGAGTTGCGTGCTCTCTTGATTCGACAGAGCTATGAGTTTGTCAGTTGCAGAAATAAATTTGCCTGCACATAAAGGGTACGTACATCCTGCTAGGAGCCTCCTTACGAACATCTCTTGCGGCATTGGACTTGTCCAATTCACTATGTTTGCTGGCTTCATCTTGGTGAAAAAGCTGCACAGTCTTGATGACATTATCAACATCACACCAGAGATCGATACAGCGTGCAATTGTGTGAGCAGCTGCATTGTATATTTCATATGGATCAGCCCGCTTGGATTCCCTATAGATCCAGTGAATTGCTCTGCTCCATGAACTCGCATTCGAGTTAGAATGTGATACTCACCTCGTAATTTTTTTTCCCTTTATTGTGATCTTATTGCCAACATCATTGGGGCCAGGGGCTTGGGCCATGATGGTAGCTGAGGGAGGCGAGTCATGTACGAGGTGCAAGTCAGGAGATAAGATGTGATGTATGACCAATCAGAGACTGTGGGAACTTCATCCTCCGACTGCTCTAAGTCTGCCTATATGTGCGTCACTTGTGCTTGTACCCCTCCCATTCACCGCAACTTAATGTCATCCAACATCAATCAAGAAAGCCTTCCTGGCTCTCCTCAAATTCTGATTGCCCAGAACAACACTGTTCTACTTGAGATTGACAATCTCCTTGCTAATTGGCCGACATACATGATCAAGTATACGCCTGATCAGCCTGACCCTATCGTATTGAATCTACTTTGACAGATCATAATAGTGCTAACAGTATCTTACAGAAAATAATTCTTAGACTAAAAGATATCACTAAACGCGCTCAAGAAGATGACAGTGACACCAGTGACAGCAAGATGGACAATGTGAAAAAAGCAGAAGCAGTTGCAGCAAAAGAACGGGCCAAGGGTACCAGCATCACTCTCTGCCTTTTTTCTTCGTAAGGATTTATGTTATTCAAGCCCATTTACTAACTTCTTTATATAGTACGGATGAAAATGACAACAGCAAGACACTTGTAGCCGATGCGGTCCCTGTGGCTTTCAATGGCATCCTGACGGACATGACACCGGTCAAGCCCAAGTTCTTTGACAGTGACATACCCTGGCCCCCCTTCCGCCCCCAAGCATTACGAGGTATTTCTAATAATGAGCCAGTATCGTGCTTCATCATTCTCAACACCTTTCTGGCTCCAGTGAAGGCTATCAATGACAAACGGCTCTGTGAATGAGAGTTTAATCCACCATAGATGCATACATGTAATTTTATTCTACTCTTGTCACTGTTATGCTTTGAAACCAGTGGTCATTCTCAATCTCATTCCAGGGTGATAAGATGTGTGAATCACATGATCGGATAAACTGCGACCTTCTGACTCTAGAGACTTGTCCTTCCGCACCGACGTCTGTCTCATGGACAATACACATTCATGCCTTGGCTGCCAAAAGCCCTTTGACACACAGAAAAAGCTCAATGCTCATGAAGCAAGATGTCGAGTTCTCTCTCAGCTACACTCTGGTCTCGTTCAGTCTTGGAAAGTTGTCAAGAGAACTATAGACAGCGCTGATGCAATAGACCCGCTCCCTCCAAAGCGACAGCAATTAGATTTCATAACGGATGAGAGTGAAACCAATCAGCAGTTTCCAGGCTTTACATCTGGGTCTCAAGACGTGGGTACATCCAGAGATGGTCCCATGGACTTTGGGAATGATTTTGTTATGACTGTGTCGAGCAGCCATCGAAGGGGACGGGAAAACCCTTTGGCTGGAAGAAACAACCAAACCTACAGCCGATAACGAGGCTAGCCGGCAAAGAGAGAAAGCCATAACCCTGGCAGGGGAGCTACAAGTGCCAGCGTAGCCAATCGGAGGAGAACCCTTAGCATCCGAGGTTTTAACCCAAGGACCAGGGGCCTATGAGAGGTGAACTAGACAAGTGGTCAAAGCTGGGATTTAGCCAGCTGGGACTGCCGCCTTATATATTGCTTGGGTCCGCGCACGGACCAAGCTGTACACTGCTATACATGGTAACTAATAGATAAGGCTATGCTACATAAGGAAAGACGGTAATAACCGTGGGTAGAGAATGGAAGTGCAGATGGAGATGAAGACTGCAAGGCTGCTGTGAGGCGAACCCTGAGATCTGGATCTGAGATCCGCGGAGATGGAACCTAAGATAAATAAGGTGATACATGGGAAGGAGATTAGATCGGATCGGGAGATCTAGGAGGTGGCAGGAATGCCGTGGAGATCCGATGGAGATAAGGGTTAGGGTAGTCTAAGGGTTGTCAATGTGTAACCCTAGAGGCTATGATGTCATAGATGACGTCGGAGGTCTGGACGTATCACGTGACTGGTCATGTGATTGGCCTTGTGGGAGGTCACGTGACGAAAGGAGTGTAGGGATAAAGGAAAGTGATGAAAAGAGTGTGAAGGGAAAAGTTAGTTGCACGCGGTTCATAACAGATTTGGTGTGTAACTGGTTCTTTTATTCTTGCTTCTGTTACAAGGATTCTATTTTTATAGGTTGAAAATGAACCAGAGTCTATTTCTCCGCCTCCTCCTGTCCATTCTAGATGGTCTATACACCTTCCTGCAAGATACATCAACTACCTGCTGACTGACGTTGGGTTATGACATGTGCCATCGCCTGCTCCACTCAGTCCAGGGCTATCTCCCTTCCCATCTACTCTGGTGGAGCAATCCACTCGCCTGCTCATTGAGTGTAGGACACAGCCCAACGATATGGGTCTTTTCCATGTATATCCAACTCGGCCAACCCACATACCGAAAGAGGCAGGTAATATCGGCTCATTTGTTGATGCACCCATGCTGGATACCATGACTACCACATGAGGCGATGCCTCAATGGTGATGATCCAGGGGCTAGCAGATCCACAGATCAGATGCGAAGATTTATACTCGGCTTTCAGTAATCCAACAGCCGGTATTCTCATGTGTTGGCAATACTCTGGGACGAATATGAAGTCTGGGATGGAATTAAACCACTTATGGTCTTTCATCAAGGATCCTCAGTTCCAACCGTTGCTCTACAATATCTTTAATCATGAGCGTGAGAAAAAGCTTGTTGAGAAGTACCTCCAAACTGAATATAATCCATTTAAGGCTAATCATGGTTGGAAAATGTTGTCAGTGTCCGTGCTACTACCCCACGAGCAGTCAGGTTGGCCGCTTGGCAAAAACGATCCATCAGTACCTGTTCTCAACATCAATGGAGTGTATCACCAGGACATTACTGATATCGTCGTCACCATGTTACAAGACCTGATCATGTTAACATTTCACATGACTCCATTCGAGGAGTATTGGCAACCCGATCTCACTGTTGATCCCATCCAGGTCTTCGGTGAAGCATATTCCTCTCCAGAGTATCTCGACTTATATCGGAATATACATTCACTTCCCCAAGACCCTGGGGATGATCTTGAACGCACTGTTATGCCACTTATGCTGTGGTCTGATGCTATGCAACTCATGATTTTTGGTGATGCATCTCTCTGGCCCATATACCTCTTTTTTGGGAATCAGTCTAAATATGTGTGAGGAAAGCCAATGGCTGCTGCATGTCACCATGTCACTTATATTCCCAAGGTACGTTGTTGCCAACATTACAGACCAGCACTGATTTACAAATATCTAGTTACCTGATAACTTCCAAGATGAATATACCAGAGCATTTGACGATGGATCATCCAGCAACATCTATACTCACTGCAAGCGTGAGTTAATGCAAGCGGTATGGAGGCTACTCCTCGATGAGAAGTTCATGGAAGCCTACCAGTGTGGTTTGGTAATCATCTGTTATGACGGAGTCACGCGCTGGGCATTTCCTCGGTTTTACACATATTCTGCTGATTACCCTGAGAAGTAAGTACCCAATGAAATCTGGCAGTTCCCGATCTGACCTCGAAGCTTAGAGTATTGATTGTTTGTATTAAATTTCTTGGGTTGTGTCTCTGTCCACGCTGTTTGGCCGAGAAGTGAGATGTATTAGAGATGGGAACCAAACTCAACATGATGATACATGAGAACAAGCTCCGAGTCAATAGTCAAGAGCAAAAAAAGAAAATCTGTAGAGCTTGCAGGCTCATCTTCAAGCATGGGGCAAGCATTAATGGTATTCGTGTCAAGGGGATCTTACAAGACAAATTCCTTGTACCAACTTATGTACATGAGGCAGTGTAGAACCTAATGTAGAGCTCATTGTTTTCTAGAGTGCGTTTTTGGAGCAAATCTCCGATGAAGAATTCAAATTTTTTTGTATGTTTGTTGTTGACCTTTTGCACAAGTTTGAGCTAGGAGTGTGGAAGGCAGTTTTTACACACTTAATGCGAATCCTTTATGCAGTGGGAGGTACTGCAGTGCAGCAACTAAACTACAGGTATTCACTTAGAAATTTAGTTGATGCGCTCACTAAATCTTTGTACTCAGGTACCAAAGAGTCCCTACATTTGGGCGAGCAACGATCCGTCAGTTTCACAAAAATGCATCAGCAATGTCACATCTGGCCACACAAGATTTTGAAGATCTTCTCCAGATATGTAGCATTGAGAGACTAGCTCGCTTTCAATATTCTACTCACAATGTAATCTAGTGCACACTTCCTGTCTTTGAGGGCCTCCTGCCAGTGCTGCATAATAACATTGTCTTCGACCTCCTCTTCGACCTCATAACATGGCATGCGTTTGCTAAACTTCGTCTTCACACTGAGAAGACACTCACGTTCTTTGACGCAGCCACCAGCTATCTCGGCAGGTCGATCCGCAGGTTTCAATCCATAACATGCAAGTACTATCTCACAACTGAGCTCCCTCAAGAGCATGTGGCGTGTGGTCGTCGTATGGCTGCACTAGCAGCGAGACAAGGACATAAAACAACTATGACAACATCAAGACCCAAGGAAAAGAAGCTGAACTTGTCAACCTACAAGTTTCACGCACTTGGGGATTATGTGAACACAATACGTGTTATGAACCGTGTGCAACTAACTTTTATCTCTACACTCTTTTCATCACTTTCCTTACTCCCCACGCTCCTTTCGTCACGTGACCTCCCACGAGGCTGATCACATGACCAGTCACGTGCCATGACATCATCCGTCACCTGATGAGTCTAGCCTATGACATCATAGCCTCTAGGGTTACACGTTGACAACCCTTAGACTACCCTAACCCTTATCTCCATCAGATCTCCACGGCAATCCTGCCACCTCCTAGATCTCCCGATCCAATCTAATCTCCTCCCCATGTATCACCTTATTTATCTAGATTCCCATCTCCGCGGATCTCAGATCCTGATCTCAGGGTTCGCCTCCCGGCAGCCTTGCACTCTTCATCTCCGTCCGCATTTCCATTCCCTACCCACAGTCATTACCGTCCTTTCTTATGTAGCATAGCCTTATCTATTAGTTACCATGTATAGTAGTGTACTGCTTGGTCTGTGCGCAGGCCTGTACAATATATAAGGCGGCGGTCCTGGCTGGCTAAACCCCAGCTTTGACCACTTGTCTAGTTCACCCTTCGTAGACCCCTGGGACTTGGGTTAAAACCTCGTCTGCTAAGGGTTCTCCTCCGATCGGCTACGCTGGCACTTGTAGCTCCCCTGCCAGGGTTACAGCATCCTTTCTCTGCCGGCTAGCCTCGTTATCGGCTGTAGGTTTGGTTGTTTCTTCCGGCCGAAGGGTCTCCCCGTTCCCCTTCGATGACTGCTCGATGCAGTCATAACAATACGTCAGTATGGGACTACAGACAGCTACTTGACACAAATAGTATGTACCAATCCCTCCCTTGTAGTACTAGCTAATCATAGCACACTAGGGAGAACTCGAACACCGTCGCTGCAAATGGCGGTTCCCACGATTGGGAAAAAAGAAGGATACAATGGTCAAGAGCATCACAAATCAAGAGGCGATCGAGTGTTTCGTTAGGAAGGTCGATGACGCATGCAAGCAGTTTAACATGCAGGAGAACCCAGAGTCACAGCGTGCCCATAATTCTCCATTAGATTATTATCACATAGCCGAGTCATCTCGTGACAAGAAAGATCTTGCTGCATGGTTGGGAAGATGCCGTGATGATCCCGCATTCAAGGTAACATGGGATCCATGGGAGAATAGTAGTGCTAACTAAATTTACAGGATTTCCTCCCCAAGTTAGAAGACCATTTGCTCGCCTGAGCACGTGGATTAACATATGATGGCAACAAGCACAACTTTTCAGAGAACGATCGGCATTGTATCAATATCAAGGATAACTTGGTCTATCACCACAGCATGCTTTGGGTCAACTATATGACTTACAACCTACGACACAAGCAAGATACCATCAATCCTCTCACTCGGGCTGATATCATGGTCCTTTCCCATGAAGACGAGAAAACCCATCCATATTGGTACGCTCAGGTCATTCATATATTCCATGTGATGGCACAACACCGTGGTGATCAATCCATGCTGTTTGCTCCACCAATGTGCATGGACATTTTATTTGTTCGCTGGTTTCGTCAAGACATCAATTATCCATCAGGGTGGAACGAGAAGCACCTCCATAGGCTCCAGTTCTTTGACCAGGAGAACCCAACGGATGCATTCAGTTTCCTTGACCCCAAGTCAGTCATGCGTGGGGTGCACATCATCCCTGCTTTTGGTTATTTTCGCAGTTACGAGCTACTTGCTGGAGGATCACACGGGCGTCAGTTGCAAGATGGGGACGACCTGAACGCAGATTGGAAATACTACTACGTTAACATGTATGTACATAAGTGTTTATCATAATGAAGTGCTGTGCTGAGTGACTAAATGGTTTCAGGTTTGCTGACCGTGATATATTTATGAGGTTGCAAGGGGGCAGCGTTGGACACAAGGCGACCCGTGAATGGGACGAATTCCTTTTTGGAGACGCAGGCAAAGTGGTGGACAAAGATGAAGAATGCAAGTCGGGTGACAATCTAGACAGTGAGGGCCAGGAACAGGCAGCAGATGATGATGAAGAGGAATTGGGAGCCTGGGGGTATGTCATGCCAGTACAGGATGATGTTGACAATGACAATGAAGGTTCAGAAGCAGATGATGCCAGGGATTCCGATGAAGATGACCTGGATCATGTCATTGCAGATGAGGGGGAAGAGCTGGACGATGATATTTATGTGCGTGAGAGATACAGTGCACTGTAACTTGACGGCTAGGACACTCGTCTGAACAATATATTCTCTACAAGATTCTTGTATGGACAATATATTCTTTCAACATTGCCTCTGGCACATAATATTGTACCCTTCGAGACTCCAAGTGACTGCATCGTGTATTTGCAGAACAATATATTCTCTACCAGGTTCTCGTACAGACGATGTATTCTTTCGACGTTGCCTCTGGTGCATAATATTGTACCCTTCGAGACTGTGTGAAACTGCATTATCTATTTGGCCATATCACACTTTTGCAATTTTTGTGATGGTGTGGGCAGACATATACACTGTAACATATATGATAAAATTTATCACAGCCAGAATATAGATGTAAATTTCAAGTAGTCTATCTAGTCTGAACTTTATACATTGGTAAATTTATAATCTTTGCTCATATTTATTGTCTGGGCCAGCGATGGGATTAAGGAGATTTCTTGAAGTTTGGGCAAGACATGGCAACCTAAGGTGATACTTCAAGTTTAGCCTGTGGGCAAAATTAATTGCCTGAGAATCAGCCTGTTTGTTGCCCACTCACTGCCTGGTGAGTGGGGAATGCACTGTTGCCCTCACCTACCACACACATGTGACCCAGGTCCAGGCTCCTAAGTCATACTGTTGCCCTGTTGTACTGTCACCATTTCCCTCTGACAACCATCTGGTATAAAAACCTATGCAAATAACATCTCATATCTGGCTACATAAGTAAGAGGCAATCAAATCTCTTAAACCACATACCTACTGTCCTAGGTGACAACTACCTTTTTCCATGGGAATACCACTTTGGATATCCATAGAATCTCCTCTTCATGTTTGGTGAGCCATAGAAACCATGTACTATTGTACAATGCAGGTGGAAGGCCATTGACAGGAGTTCTGGATGTTATCAGATTATCATGTGCTTGTTTCCTAGTAAGAGGTTTTGAGCCTTGTGGAGAGAAGATATCACTGTCAAGGATGTGCTCACGATCTATGATTTCTAGCTCATGGTCAATGTTCCTCCACCACTCCATTTGCTTGACATGCAAGACATCTTTGATCCTATTCTCTACTGAACTCTCCTCAGAACTCATTCCATGCTCACTGAGTGTCTCAATGAGTTCATAGAGCCATTGCCAACTAGATAAATCAATATCCTCAGATGCAGATGCTTGAGCTTCTGACTTCATCATGACCATATGTTTGAGCACTGAAATTCTATGGTGATATTTCTAGTACAATTGCATTAGTTGGCCATCTCTTTAGGAATGAATATAGTCATGTTATGGCATTGGGTAGTCTGCCTACTCTCCTTCACTACTCACTGCCTCTCCTCAACAAGCTGAGCCTCAGTTTCAGTTGGGGTCTCCATAACACCTTTGGCTGTTAGCTTGGGCTAGGCACCAATCCAGATGGTTTGCAGCCATTTGTACCAGTCCCTGAGGACATCCCGGATGTAGTTGTCAGATCATGTGACCAGCCAGTTCTCCTCCTGGTAACATTCCTGAAGTTCCATGAGGAGAAGCTTGAGAATGTGCCTGTTCCAAAGCAACAAATGGTTATGATGTAGATTGAAGGCAAGCTGGTCAGAATTCAGCTCTGATCCATCTTCATACTCATATTCATGTATATCCTTTGGCACAGCAACTTTGTGAGTAATGATGTTGATGTCCTGTGTGATGTTGAGCCTCTCCTTGAGCAACTGTTGAACCTCACCCTACTATATGTGTAACAAGATAAGTTGAGTAACATACCAATATGAAGTTCTGGTGATGTGGAAGGTCCACTTTCTTCTCAAGCTCAAGTGTTCTGTCCTCCTTCCTTTTGTGCTGGGGGCTGCATATTGCTGTTGGAAGCTGGTTGGGGCTGACAAGGATATTACAAAGTGTTACTTCAATTCCTTTTGAGATGGCATTGATCACAGAGGACATGTCAGCAGGGAGGTTGGCAGGTTGGTTGTCAGTACCTCCCAAGGGCACAGTCTTCACTTCAGGTGCTGGTGCTGGGAGGGTTGTCCCTGTTGCATCCTTCAGAAGTATAAGATATGGGTATGCAAGTTATGAAGTCCATGTACCTCCAAATCTATCCCAATAAGATGTGTCCTTTTTGAAGTGCCCCATGTTTTCTGAATCCACCTAATCACATCAAGAGAAGGGGTTGGGGGACTTTTCTGGACAAACACTGGTTGCCACTTGTGACATGGTGTCGGAGTGCCCTCAGATTGCTCTTCCTGGTGCCTTGGCAGCTCATGTTCCATCTGTACAGATGGGGTGGGAGAGGATCGTTGGACAGACATTGATCGCACATCTGGTGGACAATCATGTTGTAACATAGTAGAACTCTTCAGTCACTGTCAGTTCAGAAGTAGAATAGAAATTGATCAGAGTGGTCTACATCTTTCATATTGCACAAATAGTGCTGCTCAATATTAGCAAGCTCCTGTTCCTTCTCAGCCTAACTAGAGATTAGTCTCCTGCCCACCTGAAACAGTAGAATTATGCACCTACAATGCTTCTGTGAGTCTGAGGATATGAGCCTCAAATTCAGCCACCTTGGATGCTTGTAGTTCCTCCATCTGCTGCTTGATGTTAGCAAGCTCCCACTCCTTCTCAGCCTGGCCAAGGGTTAGTCTCATCCTCACATAGATAGCAGATTGAGTAATGGTGCACACCTGCATCGCAACTTTGAGCTTCACAGCATGTTCCTGTACACAAGTCTCAACATCGGTCAACTTGGATGCCTGTAACCCCTCCACTTGTGATTGAATTTTGAGCTAGGTGGGAACTGTCAGCTCTCATTGTGATCACATAAATGTGTACTTGCCTTAAGCTGTTGCCAAAGGCTTGCTAGCTCAGAAGCATGTTGTTCAGCAGCCTGCTGTTAGTCAGCTTGGAACTGTTCCCATAGCTGTTTGTGGTTTTCACTCCATTCCTGTACATGTCAGGTAAAGACAGATAATATATAAGTTTTGACCTCACCTTCAATTCACTTTGAAGTAAAGACAACTCTACCTCCCTTTGTTGTAGTGAACTTTGCAAACTGGTCATTGTATCACCATGTTCTTGGAAATCTTGTACAGTTGTCTTAAGGAGGCTCTCATATCACTTTTGGAACTGTTTTCATTTCTCTTGAAAGTTCTAATAACAAAATCTGTATCAATGTCTACCCAATCAAATGTTTCACATACCTGTCCTTGCTCATGCATTTTATTCTTCATCTGCATGAGAGATTGCTCCTTCACATATAGTTGATCTCATAGGGCCATAGAGAAGTTGACTTCTCTATGGCAGCACTTGTCAGGTGGGTAATCTGAAGGCTGAATAGTAAGCAATTACCAAATGTGTGAAGTCCCATGCCTTGGCGTTCATCCCTGAAGCCTGGACACAAGCAGTAAGCACTATTAGATTAGGCACACAACAAACACCCACACCTTAACATCTATGTCTTGTTGTTTCCAGAGATGCAGGGTTCGTAGAACCATATTATTGTCTACTTGCTGAGATGAATGTCCTGGAGCCTGCATGCTGACACCTCCATCCTGTTGTTTCAGGAGGCATGGCATCTGTGGTATTCTTGTCAACCTGCTGAGATAAGCACTCTGGAGCCTGGATGCTGACACCTCCATCTCATTGCTAGAGGTGCAGCATCTGCAGTATGTTGACATCCAATACCTCTGCATTCATGCCTTGTTGTTCCTGGGGGTGTGGTGTTTGTTGTAGCATTGCATTCTCATCTATTTATGCATCACTGTTATAGGAGAAATAATCTGAGGACTAGATGGTGTCATTAAGCAACCACTTATGTAGATGGGGCGCATAGCAGACCATATCCCAACATCCATGTGTCTTGGTCACTCTTGGAAGCATTTTTCTGAGAGTAAGCAACCATTAGAAAGGGTGTGCGAAAAAGTGCCATACCTTGATATTGTCATAAGATAAATGATCTGAATGATCTGAATGCTGGATGGTGGCAGTGAGCAAACATTAGACAGAAGGCATAATGTTCCATGCCTTGACTTCCATGTCCCCTAATTCTTGGGTGTACAGGGTTTGTTACAGTACTATATTCTGTATGTGCTGACCCACAGCAACACTATTGTGAGATAAATAACCTGAAGACTGAATAGTAGCAGTAATTAACCTTGGATGGGGCACATCATGAAGCCCATACCTTGACATCCATGTCTTTAAATTGCTCATGAGCACTCGAGATTGGAGGTAGTGCCATATCACTGTCTACATGCTGACCTGCAGCAGGTAGATCATCTGGAGTCTGATCAACAACAGTGAGTAAGCCTTGGAGGTGCAAGATCCCATACTTTAGTGCCTGTGTTACTATGCTGGCCTGCAGCACCACTGTTACAAAGGTCAGACACAATGGCCATTTCGTCTACAGCCTGCTGCTGTTCATCATCACTAAATAGGCTGTTGTCGCTTCGAATAGTCTGAATGTTCTCAGGCATATGATGAGGAGAAGGAATGGACATCTCATTGAAAGAGAATGCACCAGGCATGTCAAGCATTGGGAAGGGCCTGCAAAGACCTGGAAAAAAGGATAAAATGACATCCAATCACTGTGACCAACTTACATATGTATAACTTTACAGAAGAACAAAAACGGGTGGGACTTGAAGAGATGGTGACCAATTAAAATGCCACCAAGCTGTCACCCACAAAAAAAAAATAGTCAGCTCAAGCTTGATTGTGGTAATGATGGAACAGTTACATATCTTAAAAGTAAGGTGTATCAAAGGAGTAGTTCTGTTATATCATATACGCTAACCTAATTATTTTTCCTTTCTCTTCACTCGTTCACCGGTCACATGACCAGATCACATGACACGACCTAGACCATGACATCATATGACGTCATAACACGTGGTCACCTCACTCTTTTAATTACCGTCATTATGCTTCCTTATCACAGAACTCTCCCACAGTCGTGGGATATCACTTACCATAGTTAGATCACGTTCACACCTTATCTGTAGCACAGCTTGGTCTGTGTGCCATCTCCTGCAATATATAAAGGGTGCGCCCTCAGCTGGTATCCCCAGCTTTGGCCACTTGTTCCTTGGGTTAAAACCTTGGACGATAAGTGATCTCCTCGGCTCTCATCTCTTTCGCGAGGTCTTACAGCAGACCTTCAGTTGCTCGGCTTCGGTGTTCTTGCTCCCGCATAACAAGTTCTGCCTAGCAAAGAGGTGTGCAAGTCTCAGGTCTTGTGGAGTCAGATATGTATGTCTGTCATATATAATTATTGTTACTATGAAATGGGGTTAGCATCTGCATATAAGATTAACATCACCTGCTCCTTGCCCACTCATCATATCACATCTTGCAGTGCTGGTCTTGTCGCTCATTCACTATCATACTTTTATGGCACTGGTGCTGTCACCCACTCACTATCATATCTTATGGGGCTGGGTCTCCACAACCTATCAGCAATGGTGAATTCTCATATCTATATATTTCCACAGTCATCTATGAGTGCTGTGTGCTGTGTGTAGAGTACACCACTTACTGATTGACTTCCTTACCAGACCTTTGAGCAGCAGATCAAGTGCTGGCTATACTCATCCACGTGGCCGCACCCATGGCAGGTGACCATGCCAACATGGTGCACAGGAACAAAGCAGACAGCTGACAGGTTCCCCATTCCTGAAAGCCTTTTGTGGGATTTTTTCCTGCAACCATACATTCACAACTGTGCAGTTTCAATTATCAATGGGTGACATACTCACCAGTTTTATGTGTTCTTCAAGCACCATTGCCTGCTCAGCCCAAACCCTGTCCTAGGTGGAGATGACACTGATTTTCATGGAGATGCTGTCATGATGAGATCTAGGGCCAGAGCTGCCCAAGCTGTGGTAAACATGCATTCCTGGGATGCATCAATTGCAGACTACATGATGAGAAGGTGAGTGACAAATATTGAGTGATATAATATTGCACTCCTAATAGATATCACTCACAGCTTCACCCATCATGTCAGTGAAATGGGTAGGACCAGACCACCCTGTTCACTTGTTTTTGTGAAATTGAGGGGGAGACAATTCAGTGCACATATCCATGCACATATCCATGCATGCTCATTGGGATGAGTTGAAAACTGAAATATTAAAGGAAACAATTTACCATATTGCATGCCATTATATTTGTACTGCCTGTGTGATCAACAATTCATTGAACAAAAAGACTGCATGCTTGGTTGGTGCCATATTTGTACTGCTGCATGATCAACAATCATATTAATGAACAAAAAGACCATTATCACTTAAAGCTTTGCCTTGAGATGGGTGGCTGCATGTATCCATGTTTGGTTGGAGGGTTTAGTTGGAAGGTTTGGTTGGAGGGTTGGAGGAGTTCCAATTTATCATACCATGTGTTTGTACTGCCATGTGATCATAGGAACAAAAAGGTCCTACCTTCTAGGGAAACACTGCATCCTGATCACACATCCTGATCACATATCCATAACACATAGCCAGAATCAAAGAATCCATTGTGTAAGACTAGAGGTGGGCATATATGAGACTACATATCGTAATTGCTACTTCTAAGTAAAATGTCAGTGGTGGACTAAAAATAAAGAGGGCATCATACTGATTTGGATTTCTTGCTCTTTCCCACAGCCATCTCCAATTCCTATTTCCTGGCCTGACTTGACATGTACTTGAGTTGCATCATGATAAAGTCTGTCACAGGCCAGCATTGGGTGTAATTTTCAAGGTCTGGGAACTTGTCAGTAGCCTAGTATGATGGTATCAGACCAGAGTGCTCAGACTAATCACAGTAAACTTACCTTACTCTGGACAATCTTGAGGAGAGCTACATTTTGCACAGAGGCACACTTTGTCACATCCAGGTGCTCATCAATGAGACTATTGGTATGCTTCCACAACAATAATGAACATGTCATTTAACAGAAGTAACTGGCATATGTACTTTAAGCCTAGAGTATAGCTTCTGGTTCCAGCCCAAGGCCGTCTCTAATTTATAGCTGCCTCTCCCAGGGTGCCCTGGTTTGCTGGCAGGCTTGGGTATCTTTGAGCTCTCTGAACTTGAGGTTGAAGTCAAGTCATCATCAGAGGAGCTCTCAACAGAACTGCCCTCCAATGAGTTAACAGATGTTTGTTTTGGCTTTGTGTATGGTGCTGGAGAGAGGTGATGGACAGTTGGTGACTTGGTGGGAATTTTGATGATCTTAAAATCTGGAGCCACACACAATGGAGATGGATGGGAAGTTCTGGGGCAAGAAGTAATGACTTCATCAGCAAGCAAACCCAATGGGGGATAAACAACTTTCCCTAACAGCTCTTGCTGGTTGGTGAGGGTGGGGGCACAAGGTGGGGGCCCACTTGAGTGCTTGTTGTAGAATGGAGAAATGGGAGTGATGGTAGTAGACATGTTGTATTGGGCTTGGGACTATGCTCACCATGTTAAGAGTGCCTGAATTATACTAAACAATAATAGTAGAAGTAGCCATGTTACTAACAATAAGGTCATGGGATCAGTGTTATTTGAGACTCATGTAACTAGGTGGCCTACCATTACCAGGATACCTCCAGGAACACAAAAGTACTAATTGTCAGCATATGAATTGTCAGCATATAATAATTAAGACTCAATGACTATGACTCATGCAACAAGCTGGGTGTGGGGTGCAGGTAACAATTGAGAGCAGGAGTTATATACTAAGAAGAGAAGGTTAGGTAGGCATCAAAGATGCTCTTGTACATGTTTACCGGGCTGTCGCCAGCACTAGATCTTGAATGTGACTATACTAATGCAGCCTCATTCATGCAAGGGAATGCATCCATTCATGCCCTCACTCTTTCTAATGCAGGCAATCTTCTCACCAGTGAAGGTATGTCATGAGAGTTGGGTTCCAACCAAATTGGACTTACTTATGATGAGAAACTAGGAATGGATGGTGTTAGGCTATGGAATGTAATACTAAGAACAAGGAATACTAAATACAGAGGGTCTGGAGTGTCAGGGATATGGACTCATTGAGAACACACCAGAGGTCACAGAAAAGAAGTTCAGAGTTGGGTCCAGAGTTAAGTCTGGAGTTCCAGATTGATGGATATGACAGCCATCCCCTACAGCATTATTTGCTGTGATGGCACAATCTTATGCCATTTGATGCAGGAGGGCTCTTTATCTCTGTCCTAGGGTGCCATATAGATGGCACATGATGTCAGAATCCTGACCTGATAAATATACTAGTTGATTTGGCATATTAGGGGCAAGGCCCCATTCTGTCATTGTGCAACTGGCGGAGGTGCTTTGGCTATGGGATGTTGCTGTCCCTTGCCTTACTGGGCCACCTGCCTCACTATGGGACAAGAGATCCATTTTGATGGGTACTGGACTGATTGCCTGGTCAGAGATCCCATCATCATCTGTGACTCTCCATCACAATCACCCTAACATTGCAGCATTATGCTGCCCAGGATTTATCCTGTGATTGTGGAACCCCTTGGGTCCCACATTGTATCTCAACCAATGATATTGTATGTTCATGAGAAATTTGTCAATGGTGGCAAGGGCCATTCCAGGATCAATGGGTACATTTCCCTCAGATTGGTCTCTCAGCAGGGGCAATATGCCCCCCATGTAGACCTGTATGATTGGGCTCTCAGCCCTTGGGCTTGGTGATGCCTCCAGTGAGATCACTGAACAGTTGACATTCTCAGGTTGCAGGGTCAATAGGCTCATATGGGTAGGGTCAGCTTCCACTGCCCTCTCTCTGCTATCCTTGATGCTGCTTAGCATCTGGGAGGCTTGTGCCTCCTCTGCTGGCATAGTGCTAGGCCCAGGTTCTGAGCTCGGTCCTAGTGTCTAACCCATTGTTGAGATTTTCACCCTTCTTTATGACCTTAGGATCCCTCGGATTTTCCTTGGGAGCCCTGGGCAGTCATGAGCTACACATTGAGAGGTTTTCCCCTTGTCCTGGCAGTCTGGTTACTGTTAACTTTGCTTGGCTGCAGGTCACCATGCAACTCATTGTGAATACACATTTTTGCACTTCAAAAATTTGTAAGGTTGTAGTATTGGGTGCTCTGCACCCTGTCCTCACTTCTTACTCACACAGGTGAAGTGAACTGAGTGGCTATTCATGAACGAGTATGTAGGAGTATAGTAAGAGGATTGGCCTGTCACCAGGACAGGCCTCTCCTTTTTATTTATATATCACACATGTGATTACTCTTGTACCACATGTGCCCATAAGTATGCAGTCTTTCACCTGGGTCATTAGACCCTTTGATTGAGGAGCACCCATTCCTGTCCCACCCAGTGTAAGAAAGACAGGTTGTGTAAAGTGATGTGAGTAGGGGTTGAGTTTCCTCATCTCAAGGGGTCCTGTGAAGGGTTAGTGCCAGGGACAGACAACTATGACCAACTTCAGTGCATGAGAGCAAGAGATGGTTCAGGGCAATGTTTCAGACAGGAAACAAATAATCTGGTCAACAATGAGAACCAGGTATGAATGGATGTGATCACAGATGGGATTGGATCAAGCATGATAGGAGTTAAATGCATGAGAACTTGATAAAAATGAAGGAAATTGATGAAGATAAAGGGAAATGACAATGACAAGAAATGAAATTGATGATAATAAGTGAGATTGATGATGATGATAGGAAAACCCAGCTGAGAATGAGGGCCAGATACAAATGAGGGGTCAAGAACAAGGACCCAGATATTGACAATGATAAGTAAAAATGGTGTTGAGAATGATCCTGATGAGGAGGAGGGGGATTCAGATGATAGGAGATGGCTAGTGGGAAGCAAACTGATGAGATTCAAGATCTCAATACAATACTTTTATAGTCCAGGCATTTCCCTGGACTTCATAGCTATGACAACACCTGAGGCCCTATGAAGGGACACTCAAATCTAAGTAGTGAGGTGTCAAGACACACAAGATATTGCAGTCAGATGTCAAATGAAATAAAATGTATAATGAAACTGGTGAGTGATACATAAAAACAGGCAATCTGGCAGATGGAACTGGACTGGATTAAACAGATATATATGAACACAGCAGATGAATGAATTGGATAATTGGGTGAACAAGAAACAAAATGGATTGACCTCAAGATGGTACAGACACAAGACATGAATAAAAGGCTTGATGAATGCATGGACAAGCTGAAAAGAGTGACCTACAACCATAGGAGGCCACAGGCTCCTATACCAGGCTTACAGTCTTGGGCAAGTTGGCCATCCTTCAACAGTATAACATGTTTTCATGGCATACAAATTTGTGTGTCACCTAAGGCCCCTTTGGCCTTCTTTCCCTGTGGGTACAAACCACTTTGTCCTTGGGGAGGACTTCTCCCCAGAGCCAAAGTGGCTTGTTCTCATATGCAGGCTAATGGCCTTCTGAGCAGTCTCCATCCACCAGACCCCCTCAAGGATTTCCTCAATGCTGGAGTGTTCAGTGAATATACTGCAAGCCTCAAATATACTTCATATAATTGTGTGGGGATTGTACCATCTAGTACACACAACACCTAAGGTCATTATAGAAGGCAAGGGCCCCCTTTTCAGTGGAAAATCTTGTGTGGTCATACTGGTCTGCTATGTTCTGCACTGAGGCCTCATGCATGAAGCACTTGAACAGTCCAGTGATTAGGTCCTCAAAGAACCAGAACTGGGTTGCTCAATCCAGTGATTCAACTTCCTGGTCATACCATTGGGAGGCAAGTCCTCCAAGTACAACCCCATGTACAGGATACAATTCTCATCACAATCTGGTCCAGTGACCTTGAATGTGAAGTACTTCAGCAACTGGCTCAGCCAGTCATCAAACTTCTCAAGATCATCCTGACTTCCATACTTTCCAGGTTTGGGCAGATTCATCACCTTTACCTCAGGCCCCACTAGGCCAGTCAGTTGTTTGACTTGTTTCCATATACACTGTATATATTGCTGCTGCATGTAATCCATGTAGTGTGTATTACCAGGAGTGAATCCCCTGAGGTAGTTTCAACAATGGTGTCATCCAGTGGGCTCACCCCCACCCCTTCTCTCATCTGACTGGCCATCAGATTGGCTATCAGATTGACTACTGTCACCTGGATCCCCCAGATCATTTGGGCCATCTGGAGGTCCCCCTTTGAGGGATCCTCTCTGTGGAGGGTCTTCCTCCCCTGCATTATGTCATCTGTGAGGTTGTTTCTTCTGGTATGGGGCAGGTTGTCAGCCTTTATTGGCATCATGACCATGGTTTCCCAGAATGAGTCTATTACTGGGTGGTCAGCCATCTCCTGCAGCATTATTCACTGCTATGGCACAATCCCATGCCATTCAATGCAGGAGGGCTCTTTCCCTCAGTCCTAGGGTGCTGTATAGATGGCAAATGATGTCAGAATTTTAGCTAGATAGATATGCTGGTTGATTCAGCATATTAGGGGCAAGGCCCCATTCTGTCATCATATGACTGGCAGAGGCACTTTAGCTATGGGATGTTGCTGTCCCTCATCTCACTGGGCCACCTGCCTCACTAAGGAATGAGAGGTCCATCTTGATGGATACCAGACTGATTGCCTGGTTAGTGGTTCCATCATCATCTGCAAATCTTTGTCACAATCACTCTAGCATTGCAGCCCAGGATTCATCCTGTGATTGTGGAACCCCTCAGGTCCCACATCATATCTCAACCACTGACACCATACATCTGTGAGAAACTCATTGATGGTGGTGAGGGCCATTCTGGGATCAATGGGTACATTTTGTCATTGTTAAGTCCAGATCCTCCGAACTCAAGTCCAGTCAGAGTTCCGAAGGTGAGTGCGAGGTTCATCAGAAGATAGATGGAGGGTGGGATGGAGAGCAGGATACCTAGGAGGACATTGGCACAGGACTTATGTGTTGTGCCCTTGCTGAGGTTCAGTCCTCGTATTTCATAAGGAGAGAGAAGGGAGTGGGAGAGTGAGAGGAGGTGACTGAATGAGGGTCAGGAGGTGACTAGTGTGATATTCATACTAAGGTACAAAGACAGAGTACAGAGGGTTTATATATGAAAGTCTGATCAGAGTTCAGATAGAAAAATGGAGGAGCATATGGTAAGGTATGTCAGGTAAAAGGAAAGCATGTGGAGACAGAGAACATACATAGGGGGAGGCATATGGTGTGGCAAAGGGTCTATGGTAAGAATAAAGGGTTGAGGAAGGAATGAAGGGTTGAGGAAAGAATGAAGGGTCGAGAGAGTACAATGGGAATACTAAATATGGTAACTACAGAAGTCCAAGTGGAAGGAATGAAGTCCAGGTATGGAGGTATGAAGTCCAGGTTATGGAGTGCTGGAGAGAGGGTGATAGGTTCAGGGGATGGAGTTCAGAATGGATATAACAGTCATATCCACTCTGAACTCTGTTCTCTGAACCCTCATTCTTTCTCTGGTACTTTCTCTGGTACCCCGTAACCCAGACTTTGTATCTCCATACCTGGATTTCATTTCTTCCCTTCAGACTTTCATAGTTACTATATTTAGTGTTCCCCTTGTTCCCCTTTGACCCTTTATTCTTCCATAGATCCTTCACCACACCATATGCCTCCTCCTATGTATATTCCCTGCCTCCATATGCTTTCCTTTTATCTGAGGTACCTTACCATGTGTTCCTCCATTCCTTTATCCAAACTCCAATCAGACTTTAGTATATAAGCCCTCTGTACTCTGTCTTTGTACCTCAGTATGAATATTGCATTAGTCTCCTCCAGATCCTCATTCAGTCTCAGTCTCAGTCTCTCACTCTCCTCCTTCTGTTATATCATATATGCTGACCTAATTATTTTTCACTTTCACTTCACTTGTTCACCTGTCACGTGACCAGATCACATGATACAACCTAGACCATGACATCATATAACATTATAACACATGGTCACCACACCCTTTTAATCACCGTCATTACACTTCTATATCACAGAACTCTCCCACACCTGTGGGATATCACTTACCATACATAGACACCATTCACACCTTATCTGTAGCACAGCTTGGTCTGTGTGCCATTGCTCACAATATATAAAGGGTGCATCCTCAGCTGGTATCCCCAGCTTTGGCCACTTATTCCTTGGGTTAAAACCTTGGACAATAAGTGCTCTTCTCTCCTATGAAATACAAGAACAGAACCTTGGTAAGAGCATGACACATAAGTCCTGTGTGTCACATCCATCGAATCCGAGACTCCGGACTTAACTCCAGACAACTCCAGACTCCTTTCCTGTGACCTCCGGTATGTTCTCGATGAGTCCGCATCCCTGACACCCTGGACCCCCTGTATTTAGCATTCCTTGTTCTTAGTGTTATGCTCCATTCTTCGCTTACAGTACATAGCCATTAGCTTCGCCCCAGTTCACCCTCCATCCCTGTGCCTGCTTAGGAGCATAGCTCCAGTACACTTAGCATCCGCACTCCGAACTATTAGTAAGACCTATGTTCTACTCCCATATATAAAGTCCCCGCACTTGTAGTAGATACTCTAGTTTGAATATCAACTTGAACAGTCTCCCAAGCTCACTCTGACCCCCTTGAGTCTCTAAGACTCTCTTCTGAACCATCCTCGGCCTTGTTGCTTGCAACAAGACCAATCTGACTTCTTCTGCCCGTTCCAAAATTACAGGACACCCCCGGAGTTGTGACAAGGGCGTACCACATACGGTGAAGCCAAGTCCTGCTCAAACTCCGGAGTTCCAGAGTTACCTCCCGGAGACCTTGGTTCTAACACTGTGCCATAGTCCTCCTAGGTACCTTCCTGTTACTCTGACAAACTTCATACACTAACCCTCAGACCTTGGACCAGACTTGAGTCTGGAGGTCCCAGACTTAACACATTTCTCTTGGATTGGTCCCTCAGTAGAGGCAATATGCCTCCTGTGTAGGCCTGTATGATGGGGCTCTTGGCCCTTGGACCTGGTGACACCTCCAGCAAGGTCAACAAATGGTTGATGTTCTTAAGTTGTAGGATCAATGGACTCATAAAGGTAGGGTCAGCTTCCACTGCTCTTCGTCTGCTATCCTTGATGCTGCTCAGTGTCTGGGAGGCTTGTGACTTGTCTGCTAATGCAGCACTAGGCCTGGGTTCCAAGCTTGGTCCTAGTGCCTGACCTATTGTTAGGATTTTTACCCCCTTCTTTATGACCTTAGGATCCCTTGGGTTCTCCTTGAGAGTCCTAGACAGCTGTTGGCTAACCATTGAGGGGTTTTCCCCTCATCTGGATGGTCTGGTTACTGTCAACTTCACTTGGCTGCAGGTTACCATGCAACTTATTGTAAGTCATGTTATTGCACTTCAAACAACTATCAGATTAGTATGGGTGCTCTGCACCTTATCCTCACTCCTTACTCACACTGGTGAAGTGAACTGGTAAGTTTATTCACAGATGAGTACATAGGAGTAAAATATGAGAAATGGCCTATCACCAGGATGGGCCTCTCCTTTTTATCTACTAGCACATATGATTACCTTGTATCACATATGCTTGTAAGTATGCAGTCAGGGGTTATTACCTCATATAGTATCTACAGGGGATATTGCCCCTTACACCTTGCATACAGATATGCTATAGAAAAAACTTACACTGCTCCATTTATTTTGCATGCTTTTGAGGTCCTTTTCCTTCCCAGTGACATGAAGGCCTTTGATATGTTCAAGTGCAGCATGGAGGGTAGTGTCCTTAAAGTTCCCATTGCCTTGCTCTGCCTTGTGCTTAAGCAGATATCAGACAAGTGCAGCTTTCTCTGGGGCCATCCACCTAATCTGCCTTGCATTATTGTCAATGAGTTCATTGCCAGGTTACTGGAAGTAATCAGCCATGAGTCATGAGAATTGTTTGAGTACCTGGACAACTTCAAGCAACTGATGATGAACATAGTCTCAATGCTGATCTGACTGATTGTCAGGATAATCAGCCTGTGAAGGTTGAGCTGGCATAGTTTATATGTAGTGGGCAAGGTTTGGTTTGGTTTAGTTCAATCTCCATCTTCTCAGCCAGCTACAAATCCAAACAGGATCTCCAATGACCAAACATGAACACTCTCAGCTACTTCTCAAGCAGTCAAACCATTCTCACTGTAAGGGGTCTATAAGGATCTTATAATATTTTTGTGAAACTCATGATAACAGAATGTGTCAAGACAGATGAACACAATTCATGCAGAATGAAAGCATACAACTAACCCTCAGTTTCCATTGCCTGCTCATCCAACTGTTGTGACACTGCATCAGCCCCCCCATGCTTCCAACACTGCATCCTCCTCCTCCTCCTCCTCCTCCTCCTCCTCCTCCTCCTCCTCCT
>JBBPMX010000106.1:0-26842 GCA_038090515.1 Pulveroboletus cf. viridisquamosus | reverse complement strand
TAAGCGGGCACAGGGACGGAGGGTGAACTGGGGCGAAGCTAATGGCTATGTACTGTAAGCGAAGAATGGAGCGTAACACTAAGAACAAGGAATGCTAAATACAGGAGGGCCGGGGTGTCAGGGATGCGGACTCATCAAGAACGCACCGGAGGTCGCAGGAAAGATGTCCGGAGTTGTCCGGAGTTAAGTCCGGAGTACCGGATTCGATGGATATGACAGTGAAAAAGGACCTGGGAAATCAGGGGGTGGTGGAGGAAATTCCTTATCTTCTGTGAAAGGCAGAGGGGGATTGGGATGGTCTGGAGGAGGTAACAGAGATGGACCATGGGCAGGAGGGGACTGAGAAGAGCGCCAAGAGCAGTGCTGGTGTGGAGACTAGAATAAATGAGTTCCAGTGGATTAAAATAAACAGTGACTTACCTGCTGACGGCCTCGCTCGGGGCGAGCCTATCTTCGTGGTCCAGTACCTCTAGATGGTTGAGATAGACCTTGATACTTGGCTTCATGAATACGCTGACGCTTTTCTTCAGAACCAGCTTGGTTGAGATGCCAATGCCAGGCCGACGATGAAACAAGATGCAGGAGACCAAAGTTGTGCTTGATGCAGACACAGTTGTAGTGTATAGAGGGTATGCAGTCTGAGAGTTTTGCAGAGGGCTCAAGACGAGGACAGACCGCTGCCTACCAGCAACACAGCTTTTAATTACGATGTACATAGCAATACGTACATTTAAACTAGTACAAAGTTGACCAAAAAAAAGGAATAAGAATAAGGCGTTACTCCGTGGAGGAGGCTACTGAGCTTGGCGATGTGCATTGTTCTGTGCAAGACAAGTAGTTAGTAGGGTTCAATTGATTCATAAACATAGCTTACAATTGTGGCAATTGATGCAAGGAATTCTGAATTGCTCTCGGGCTCAGTAGCATCTGGGTCGTCTGACATAGCTACATCAAATACCAGGCATAGTAATATAAAAACGTGGATGTACCTGGTGGAGACTTTCTCTTCAAATTGCGTGGCTTGATGTTGGATTGAGCAACAAGTGTCTTGTTGGCATCCTCAGCTGGTGCACAAGGTAAATCTACAAAGGTGAGTGTAGTGAATACTTTAAACACCACTTACTGAGTTCTTGAATGATATCATGCAGTTTTTCCACATAGCTAGTATATTCTAGCGTGTCCTGATTTTGTTGTGCAGAAACAGCACTGCTCAGGGTTGGTGATGGTCTGACCTCGATGGTCTGTAACATGTACAGTACGTGTTTTGTTAGCTGAGAGCCAATATCTAGCCGAGAGTCAATATCTAGCTGAGTTAAAACTTACCAAGGGGCCAGGAAACTCGGGAAAATAGGTGAAGCGGTATACCTCCTGGTGTTTGAGAGGCAACTCAATGCATACTGTATTCTCATCTTGAAACATCTTGGTATGTACAGCATGCGCCATGGGGTAAAGATAAGAGATTAACTACATGTGATGAGGAAGTGGGGAAGCGTTATCGCAGCCACGCGTGCGCATGTGCATGCCATATGCACACGGCATGACAGTGGCATGTGGCAATGCCAGGATACCATGCAACAGGGCAACTAGCCAGTGCTAGCTGGCCATGCATCCATGAATGGCATAGGTGACATGAGAATTCAGGCTCAGACATAGATTTACATATTCTGACAGAAAAACATTTGCAATATCATGAACAAACAGAGAATTACATTATCTCGCATGACCAGTTTTCACTGGGGCTCACCTTCAGTAGCAACCGTATTGCCTGTATAGTTTTTAAGGAAGATGAGTTCTTGATGCAGATCAGGATCCAGAGATGTGAAATCATTCACAAAGCTCTGCTTTCTGAGCCACTGCAATGATTATCAGTTTGTTCATGAAGTGTGAGGCAACCACACAGCATCTCACCTTTGCAAGGAAAAATCCAGCAAACATGACTTCTACCAGAATGCCCTCGTAAATGGCTTTTCCTAAGATGCAGCCAATGAATCGGTACCAGTTGAGACTGTGCTAGCTGTCATGGTGGACCATGAGTATCCCAAGGGATGAATGTGATCATGACTGGACTTATGCTCCAAAGCATAGTAATGGGAATTAGGATAAATGCCATTTTTCTTGCTCACAAGCCATAGTCCATGGTCTGTGTCAAGGACTTTCTTGCACAGGGAGGTGAAAAATACCTCTGCCATTGATTCCAGCCCTTGATCATACTGCAGTTAGGTTTCCTAAACATGATATACAGTAAAATGAAATAAAATGCACCCTTGTTCTCCAAATTGGTTGATAAACGTGATGCTGATGGGAACTCAAAGGTCAGTATCTGAGAGTTGGTCATATCCATCTTGGGAGATGTTTGTTTGCCTGATAGATACCTCCATCCTGCCTCTGTGTATGAAGTGGTCTACATCTCTATCCATCATGTCACTCTGCACAAATTGATGGAAAATGCACACTTGGGTCTCAAATGGTATGGCAAACAGAATGCTAATGTTGTTGAGGGCTCCTAATCATGGTGATAACCAATAAAATGAGACAACTGATGACATAGGGCAGAGCAAGGGACTGTTGAGTCATCAGTTTGCTGCTTCTTGTACCTGACAGAGCATAAGTAAATTTGATAGCAATACCCCTGGGAGTGGCACATACATGGCTGCTTCTATGAATGAGTTCATGTCAATTTGAGAGCTCAAATGTCAGTGATTTTCCAGTATGAGCAGCCTTTGAGAGCTACATCCAAAGAGTTGGATAGCATGCCCATAGAATAAATATGTCAGGCTTACTCTCATGCATGGATTCCTTACAAACATTTGGCTATCCTGTCTCAGACACCATCCCAAGATAGGTTGAGTCCAGGAATCGGCACCTCCTGAATTTTCATTTGATCCCCTCTCCAGTAGAGTGTGAATGTGATGGTGTAGTATGTCTCATTCTCTTGATGTGGCATGCATTGTCCAGTTCATCATCATTGAAATGTTGACCCCTTAAGCATTCCTTTCTGCATAGATGGTCACAATGACAAAGCCTTCAACAGGGCTTTGTATGCACCATAGCAGCATGGTTTGGATTGTTACAACCAGGCACAGTACCCAGCATGGCATTAAGAGACATTAAAGGGCCCATAACTTGAATGGACAGAGACATTCACATGTCAACAGTGCATCAGGAGGGGAGAGTCTCCCAAATATTGAATTTAGGCAATGCTTATTTGGGTGTCCAGCATGACACACATGGCTACACTCCTCAACCTCTCTTGCCTTGTTCCCTGCACCACTGATCCAATCCCCATTCACTGAACACTCTACAAGATTCAATGGTGCACTTTCAGAGATTCCCTCCCTTTTTTGAACTCTACCTCATTTCTTTTCTAGCCCTTACCTGAGATTTTGGTCCTGGTTTGAGTCAACTCAATTAGATTTGAAGAATGTCTTGATAATGCACTTCATGGAGAAATTGACCATGTTATCTCAGATCAAATGGATCATGAGCATGGTGATTTGGATGCCCCAGCCCCACCCATTGCAGATCCTGCCTCTTTTGCTGCCAGCCCTATTGACCCTTTGAAGTGGCACTCAGGCAAAAAAGGCTGCAGATAAACTTCGGAGGCAGCAGAAATGGGCCAAACACCATGAACTTTACCCTGGGTTACCCTGCCTCACCCTTTCCAGAAGGCACAAGGCCCCAAGCCTTATTTTGGTTGACTTTGATGCCAAAAAACTTTCCATAGTCAAAGGCACCTTTGTTAGCCTGCACCAGCCCTGTGATATCTCACACAAGTGGGCACTCGATGAGCTAGTCTAACGTGGGTTTAAAGTTGTGAAATGGGTGGACAGTCAGCTCATTGCACCTCAGGGCTATTTAATACTGACCCCCATCTTCATAAGAACCCCCATGACCATTGTTGACCAGCAGGATTGTATTATTGCTATATTGGCTGGTTGACCACAGGGTGAGGACTGGGACTATATCCACACACAGATGAGCATCCTTCTTCAACAGGCTAGAGGTGAGGTATGGGGGTCTTATCAACAGCACAGATGGAAGTTTGTTGCTATTTCTACTGGGGTTCCCATGGAGGGGGCCAAACTGTGAGTTTTTTCCATCTATATATAGCATCTGACTGAGCAGTGTCCCTAGGAGCCAGGAAATCTTTCTCACCTACCATCTGATCAGTCTATTATAGATAGACTAACTGAAGATGCCAACTTTGTGCATACTGCAGGTTTTATGAGCAGTATGTGTTATGGCCTATTATTTCTTCCCCTTTTTCAGGCTGTTTTTCTTTCTATGCACCTAAGCTCTATAGAGAGTATGCAGACAAGCTTAAAGTGTTGTTTGCAAACCACCTCCATCTGAAAAAGCCCTTCAAGAGAAGCATCTTTCCTGCATCAATCTTTAACTGTGATCACTGTATTGTCACTTTGGAGCATGTTGACATCACTAACATTCCATATGATTTTTGTGACATTTTTTCATACAGCTCCTATGATGCTACTAAAGGTGGTCATCTGATTTTATTTAACCTTGAACTTGTTGCCCAGTTCCCTCCTGGATTGACCATCCTTGTTCCCTCTGGCACCATTTGCTATGGAAACATTGCTATTCAGCCTTATGAAACCAGGCAGTTGTTTACCCAGTACTGCCCTGATGGTCTACTTCACTGGGTTGCATACAGGTTTAAATGTGTCAACAAATCTCCTGCCACTCTCAAACATCAGTTTGATGAGACACATCATGAACAATGTGCCAAGGCTGTTTCATTATATTCTAAGCTAGGGGAGCTGCATGAGGATAGGGTGCATACATTGGGACTTATTAACTTTTAGCCCCCTCTTGATACAGCATTGTTTTATAGGCTTTGTAGGCAGTCCTGGCATGGTACTTGCTATGTATTCATATCATTCTTGAACCCATGCCCTCTTTTACAGGTGACTCATTTTGAGGTGTTGCTCCTTGTGCCATTGTCCCATCACATCACCTTGGCCCTTGGTAGAAGAGTGATGATGAGAAGGCATTATGTGTATCAGAACCATCTGCTTTATAAGAGTGCCCATATTTTGGGCCCCATTAATGCAAGTTGTGGGTTGAGCACAACAACCTGGTCAAGGATAGAAGAATTGGACATGAGATGATGTCTCCTGTAGGAACTCTGGTGATTACATCATGATTTGGGCTGGGGAGAGAGGAATTAGTTGATCACAGGTGGCACGTTCACAAATGCATGGCTGATGAATCATGTTGGAATATTTTCCTCCACAACTTTGGTTGACTTGTTTTGACCTCTCCTGCAACCCTTTCCCTCAATACCCATGCCATAGGACCCCCTCTCATAACAACAGCAGTGATGAGTGTGTCCAGAGACAACATGGCTGTCTTTGGCTATGTCAACATCATGCACTCTCCCTCTCTCACCATGCTGTCCCATCCTTGGTCCCCAGATGCTCATAGATAGTCTCAAGCTGGCATGATTGTGACATTTTTGAGTGGTAATTCCACTGATGGGTCATTCTCACAGGCTTTAGGAGAGGAGGTTCAAGAGTTCATGATCAGCATTTGAGGACAAGTTGTCTTTGAAATGACAGCATGTGGCAAATGCCTGCTTACAGAGCACATGATGGTCAACTAAGAATATTAGGGAGGGTTTTCCCTTGACCAGCCTGTGAAAGATGAGCATGTAGGAAGGGGACATTGGCCATATGTGCTGCTGTTGGTGGGTAGCACAGACTGTCCACAGTTGTTAACAACAGTTTCTTGTTGGGGCTCTTTGTGATCACAAGAGCCCTGATCATATTGGGACAATAAAGCATTGTCAGGGTAGTTTATGCTTTGTTGAAAATTGCAGAGTGTGGAGGCCTCAGAAGCAACCCTGACCAGGGGCCAATAAGCCACATAGAGTGTGCTTTGCACACCCCAATAATGCCTGGGGAGCAGAGAAGCCAGACCTATATGTGTATATTGGGTTATTTGGGGACTATTTGGTGATATACTACACAATGCCAAACTTGAGTTCCACAAAAAGTTCAGCAATGCCAAACACAAGTTCAACACAAGCTCAGCATGGAGAGATGTATAGAATATGCTACAAAAATGCACCCTATAGCCAGTTATGGACCCAGGGAGGGAATTCTCCCTACAGTTTGGCTCAACAAGGATGACCAGGCCACATGTGACCCACTAGAGTCAGATACCTGCCATACATCTTGCTCACCATCAGACTCCCATCAGACAGCAGGGTGTTGATTAGAAACATGCAGTTATTTTTACAAAGAGCCCTGGCATTCTATGGTTTAGAGTAGGAATAGGCCTTGTGCTACTCGCTAGAATTACACATCTACAGTGACCATGGGAGGATAACCAGACATATATTTGAAGCTATCTGCTAGGTGGAGGAGGTTGGCTGGTAATGCACAACTGCCATGTATACTGTAGTTGGGCAAATGAGAGCAGAGATGGAGCTCTATGTCCCTGCATGCCAAGATTTGGCTCAACAAGGGGAGGGAGGGATGAGGGAAGGGCCCTACATCCCACAGTTTGGCTTGATGGAGATAGGGATGGGGTCCATGCACCTGCACATGATCTGTAGACCTACCATGCATCTTACTTGCCTGTGCTGTGTCACTGGCTGTCCACTAAGCTGCAGGGCATTGGCTACAGCCCCTTGCATGATGCTCTCTCACCTAGGATGGAAGAGGGGGAAAGCCTCATGGGTGGCATCAGCAAGGAGGGGTGGAATATACCCCTCAAGGGAATGACAGGATGCATGGGCTATTGAGGATGGTGAAAAAGGTAGCCTGGTTCAAGCAGTAGAGCCATGGTAATGTGGCATGAAAAGTTTGAGGGGTGCCATATGCTGAGTCACACCTGTGAGTCACATTTGCTACAGCTATGCATAAATTTACAGCATAAACATAGAGAACACTGGCTGGGAACACCAGTGGGAAACTCTATTTTATTAATAATGCTGAAATGAACTCAGCTCACAGAACAAACGTCCAAATGGACAAGGTAGTGGGTGACAAATGCATTGTGTTGCAAGGTTCAAGATAGGTGGTCAGAGTTGGAAAATAACATTGGATGAGGTGCTACCCTCCTCGGACTGAGCATCCAAGCATCCGTTCTCTAGGCTATAGGTGCAGGAGGTATACAGCAATCCCAACTCCAACTCTAGCCCTGATCCTGATGCTTGTGATTCAGAGTATGCATTGATGTCCACATATGACTTGGCCTACTGGGGTGGGGGGTAAACACTGGTGCAACCTTTCTAGGTAACACCAAAGTAGAGATATTTGATTTTAATTTTTTTCTACAGAGCTGCCATTAACATGAATTCTAGAATGAAGATGATGTACTCACAACCCCTGAGTATTCAACCAGTCCAGTCAAACCTTGAATTCCTGGCTGATAATTCATGTATTCTAACAATGTGGCATGATATGTATCATATATTGGGCTGTAATTTTTCCCAGAAAACGATATGGCATTTCCGGAATTATGTCTTTGGCCAGTTGTAATATGGCAGCAGGCACAAAGGAGCTGAAGCAACATTCAAACTCATCCATTGGCTATACAAGTGACAAGAGAACACTTACTGCTATTGCAGACAGTGTATACATTTGAGTTGGCATTGTATGGTATGTAGATGAAAAATACTTGATGGGAGAAACATTGGTCATATATCAAAAATCAACATGGAAGAACTTGAGTGTCAAGTTGCCAAATCACCAAGAAACAGCACCCTGTATAATCATTGGTCAGAAAAGATAGGCTTCATTTTGAGAACCTACTGTGGCATCATGTTCATTAAAAAATAACATTGGCTTCCAGTGGTCCGAGAATATGTTGAGGTGGTTTATTTTCCAAGCTTATTACTTCAACAGATCATTTAACAAATCAGCATCATTTGTCACAAAGAAAGCCTCTGCATATCCCTTAGCATACTTCACTGCTTTATTGTGCACATAGGTTGGCTCCTTGAGAATCTATAACACATTATATCTGCAGCATAATGTAGGGGTTGGGGAGTGTTACCATGGTCTGCATTTCACACATTAGCTCAACCCCTGTTACAAAATGTTAGCACATAGAATGAAAAAAATATGCTACTTATGCTCATCTAGGGCAGTGTTTGCTTCTAAAATGGTCTCCTATATAGAAGCATTATACACCTTTCATGAAGTCTCACCATACAACCACCCCAGCTCTTCTACTATATCATTGGCCAAGGCATGCCAAGCATAGATCAGAATGCCCCTTACATTCAGTGCATACCACCCTAATAAGCTGGCATCAACCTCCTTCTTATAGGTCCCTTGAGGGGCATGGCATCTCAAAATACTGCCACTCCCATTCACAGATGACAGTGAAGAAGGCATACAGAATAATGAGAAAGCTTCTGAGGTGGCTGAATGGTGGGATGGGACAGCATACAGTGAGTCTCTGAATGCACAAAGCCAGCCCCCAGACAGGGCTCCAGAAGTAACCCTTTGTCTTCCAGTGGATGGAGCAACCTCAATTTCAGACCCCAGGACCTGCTTAGATGTTAGTGAATGATGTTCCAATAATACAATTCTCTTACCCCAACAAGGTCACTAAGTGCTTGCTCAGTAATAATGTTCCATTGGATAAGGTAGCAGAATTCAAGAAATGCACAGAATGTGTATATGACATCTCTTGGTATAAAGCCTTCAATAGCTGCAATAATAGCACACATTACATTAAGAATTGTGCCAGAAATGAATGTGCTTACCTTCATCAATCCTTTTGAATTATCACCAGTCCACTGCTTAAAATTCCAACCTTGAGGAAACTGCCATAGGCCAGTGAACAGGGCAACTGCTGCAATTTTTAATAAAATGATTGAGAAATTAGGTTGAACCTGTGTCAATGACATACCATTGGTCAATCTTGTCCAAGATTTTCTCAGCCTCTGCCTTTCTATAAGCATAGGTTAGATATCTTCTGACCCACTCTACCAGGTGATCCTTAAAGCCACCCTTGATAAGCTGGTGAAGTATGTTAGGTGAAAACATTTGATAAATATCTGTATGGGGAAATCATTTGTAAATGGCTATCTTTAATTAGTTACTGGAAACAACTGTAACTATATAACTCACAACAATATTACCAACAACTCTGTATTTTTCCTAAAATTCATGATAATCAAGTTCCTTTATGTATGATCAAATCAGCATGTTCATGAAGATGGTGTAGAGCATTCATGTCAAGCTTGTCCCTTTGTGTGAGACATTTCACATATCATTTCCACATGATACATGATAGTGGCACCTTTTCTTCATAGTTAGCTATATATAGTGACCTCAAAAACCCTTTCCATACTAATCCTTAATGTGATGCACAGAGTATATCACAAGATAGTATGGGAATCTCGCTTAATGTTGTTGGAGACATAAATAGTACATACTCCTGGCTACATAATTGCTCCCAGGGCCATGTGATTTTGATTCACATGCAGTAGAGATATGGATCACTTAAAACAGTAATACCATAGAAAAAGTTTTTGCACTTCTGAATTATGAAGGTTATTTGGATATTATCAGTACTTGGTATAGCCACCTTTGCTTTAAGCACTGCCTGAACCCTCCTAGGCATGCTTTCAATCAATTTCTGACACTTCCCTGATGCTATATCCCACCACTCTGCCTCAACTCTTTTACATAGTTCTTCAATCCCATCAGGAGGGTTTTCATGCCTTGCAAGTCTTCTTTTGAGATGACTCCAGAGGTTTTAAATAGGTTTCAGGTCAGGAGACTATGCAGGCTAAACCATAGTCCTGGATTCTTGTTCCTCTAGCCAATTCTTGATCTTCTTGCAAGTATGCTTGGAGTTATTGTCTTGCTGAAAGATGATTGAGCCTATAATTCTGCAGGGTAGCCAGCAGGTCTTTCTTCAAAATTTGAAGGTATAGATCTCCATCCATCCTACCATCAATCTTGGCAGTATAACCAACTCCCTTCCAAGTCATACATTCCCACATCATCAGAGAATCTCCATCAAACTTGAGGGTTCTATCTACCAGCCTATAACTGAGCCCTTCACCTGCCCTTTTCCATGCCCACTTACACCTGTTATGATTCTCATTTATTTTTTGTTCATTTTATTTTTGGACTTATCTCTCCTTGCTTGGTTCTTGCCATACTAAGCTCATAGTTCCTTCCAGCACATGCTTGATTATTCTCTGATGTTCTATGCTTACTAATAGCACTCCTTCTTCCATTGGCTTGCTGACTCAATGATCAGTTAGCCTTTATTCTTTTGTGTTCTTCCAGTTTCCATACAATTACTCAGTACCCTTTGGCTCTTGTATATAAACCATGCCCTGTAGCTCTCTGTATCTTCAGCTTAGACCTACTTGGTTTATATAATGTTCTATTCCTTTTCTTGTGTCTTTGCTCTACACTTGAGTGAGCACTTTTGCTTGTATCTGCATCCTATCCTGATTACAAGGGATTGCCCTTGGTCCACCTGCTTCAATAGGAAGTCTTCCATCTAGCTGTCACTAGGATGAACCCTCAACCTTGCTATTAGCAAGGTACCCCCTTGACTCAGAGGTTTAGGACCTTCTTGCCAAGTCAACACCTGACCCTTTGGGATCTAGTGTAACAACACCCATCTGACCCCAGATGATTGATTTTAGTTTTATCAGACCATACCATGATTCACAATGTTGTAATCACTTCTAAGTCTTAGCATAATCTGGCTTCCTGCCACAATTCACACCATGGAGCTGATTCAACACCAGCTTATAAAAGTAAGTTTTTCTTCTTGTTTGTATTTGGCTGCCACTCAATGCAGATATTTAAGCTTCTTGCTCTGATTAAACACTGAGTTGGTTGCTGTCATGGCTCTTGTTGATGCACTCTGATTCAACACTAGATCATGGGTAGAATTGTTTTTTATCTCTTATTCTATTACTATTTATGGCTATGGTCCAATTGTGTCCCATCTGTATAATCTCTGCTCATGCCTTCATATGTATGTCTTTTGCTCTCTACTTCACTGCCTGTAACAAGACATTATCAGATGTATGTAACTGTTTTCTACAAGGTAGATATAACTGATCACTCTTCCAACTCTTTAGGTTTGTCATATCCTTCACAGACTGCTAAGGCAGCTGATATTTTGCTAATGATGGTACCTTATTTGTGTCTAAACTTTTTAATTTACTTTATAATTACTTCTGTAGCAGTGTGCCTTTGGAATCACTATTGACTTGTTGCTTGGTAAACAGACTTGTGACTTATAAGTCCTAGTAGAAAAGAAAAATATGAATTCCAAGATCTATTAATGTTTGCATATGTAGTATATATGTCTGCTATGGGAACCTAGTACTTCCATATCCTTGAAATCTGCCCACATAGTTTCACTATGTGCATGATGCAGTCACTTTATAAAATGTCACATATCAATTACTCTTTCATTTCTAAAAAAAAATCACACTATGGATATATATAATATACAACAACTTCCATGCCCTTGTAAATAGTCCTGTTGGCATACAGTTATGTGCACTGCCATTTATCTACCATCAATTCTTGTAGAGATAGTAGTACTTTGTTCTTTGTCCTATATCTTGTAGTCCAAGTCTAGTTAGTGCTAGCAAGTTCACTGCACCGTTATCAAGCCCACCCAACAAAATTCCTGTTAGTACCATAATAAGTCTACTATATCACCAAGTACACCTGATAAGACTCTGGTTATGCTCAATACTTTTTTTTGGTCACCATTTTTTGTTTTGATAATAACATCCTTCTAGAACCCTTTGTGCTCATCAGTGACTAAAGCAAGTCAAGCCCAAGAATTTGAAGAAAAATTGACACATATTATCTGACAATTACAGCTGAAGCAAAAGCAATTCATCATACATCCTTTGGTCATTTTAGTTGATATTAAAAGATTTACATGTGAAGATACAAAGATGAGACTATGAAGCTAGTAAGCAATACATATCTCTGAAGAAAGTAAACTAATATCAATTAGGTTGTGAATGATATTTGGTCAAAAGGAACAGCAGATGTGATCATGACAATAGTTATGATATATATGCACTAGACAACAAGGGAGGAGGTAGTGGGAAAGCCTGGAGAGGCAGGTGAGCAGTGGGTTCATGTATCTTATCCTATAGGGGTATAGAATGGGATAGATGGCATATAAGGTTGAAGCAGCAGTAGCATAGATCAATTGTTTATTGTAATTCCTACATGGCCATGAAATGGCATAGGCCAAAGGGGCAGTTTTTTTAAAAGGCACAGTATATGAAAATCTATATTTCCTATGAGCATAGCAGGCAATTTGTCTACATATGCATGCATCTAAAAAAGACCTGTAGAGATAGCCATTTCTGATACAAGTGTATAAATTCCTACTACCTAGATTCACATATGCTAATATATGATTACATAGCCTCCTTTTTCACTGGGCATAAGTAGCTAGCAACAACATAAGTGTCAGAGAAATAGTGTGTTAATTTGCTGATTCTCACATTTCTTACACTTAAGAAAATGTGCAACACAATTTTTCACTAAATAAAATTGCATATTTCTTAAACCAAAGAAAAATGTAATAGGAAACCCTAATAACAAGATAGATTTACACATTGTCAGAAGAAACATATAACATGAAACTCTGGCACACTAACCATAATCACACATTTCCTAAATTTTCTAATATAGAAGAAATGTGTGTTATTACATATATTCTCAACTATGTTGAAGCATACAAAACAGGCTTTTTGTAAGTCATTCAATGTCTATCACAGACACCACTCCATTCCCATATCACATCCATTGACCCTGGGCACAATTTCCATGTCATCCTTTGCAATCCAATCATGTCTTTCTTCCTGCTAGCTTGCCAATGGCTTTTATACCTGCCCTCCCCCTTGCTCACATCTCTGCTATTTAACAATGTCTGGCAGAAGCAGCAGTGACACAGACACAGACATTGACTCTCTCAGGTGTGTCCATACACACATTCTTCCCTGTTTCTTATCTTTTTCACAAACAAAAACCAGCTTCCTGATGAGGGTGACCATGATGCTCCCTTTGATGTCACTGATATCCCTGCTGTGTTGCATATCATAGATGCACCAGCCCAATATGACATCAAGGCTGCCACTTATGAAAATGACCCTACTCACATGCAGACACGTGACCATGTTGCTCTTTTTCATGCAGAGCATGTCATGTCCATCCCTCTGCCATCTCTGGTGCAAGCATGATTCTGCTAGTGCCATCCACCTCCTTTCCAGGAGGCATTGTCTCCACATTAATGATTGTCATCACATAAACATCAATAATGATATCACTCTAGATGTTGGCCCCTATTACCTTAACTATGCCCTTTATGTTGGCACACATCATGGTATTGATACCCTCCTCCCCAATATCCATATGGACCATACATGGCAACTTTGTATTGATTTCTCTGCCCTTTACAAGCTCTGGCCTGACAGTGCTTGCTTTACATGTCTTCCCTTTGACATCCATGGTTGAATTCTCCATATTGGCAGGCATATGGAGGAGCATGCTTGGCTCACCATGCTGCCCAATGAATGGCTTGTCCTACATCATTCTTTCAATGCAACTGGCATATGGTCATGTCTTGATGCTCTCATCTCTGTCATATCCACCAACCATGCACTCATGGTTGTCATATTTATTGCCCATGCTCTTCATGCAATACACTTCTGAGACATCTCCTACAGGGAACTCTATTCCCACATGCTCACCCATCACAGTGTTAATGCTGCTACAGACATATTGTGTGTCAAAAGTCTCCCTCCTTCATATGTCCTTTCCCTTTCCTCATCCCTTCCTTCCCAGGAGCAGGTCTGGAGAGAACCATCATCTAATAGATGTCAGGCTGTATGATGCTCATGCCCTCCATTAGTACTTTCATGATCACTGGCATGAGTGGGTCCACTGTACTCCCCCTACTTGGAAGCAAGACCATTTTCTCCTCAATAACACTCCCATTGCCCTTATTCTCTCCTATGGGCAAAAATGATCATGGAGATGCAGAGCCATTATCCATTTCCTTATGCTATGGAACAAATCAACAACTATATTCATCATGCCTCAGATGGTAACCTGACTCTAGCATGGGCCCCTTCTACAGGGATATAGATATATAACATCTGGCATAAATGCTGGATCCAGCAACATTCATCTTTTCATTCACACTATATAATGCATAGCCAGGTGATCCAGGATCTTCCACATTTCGAGGAACATTCATTTTGAGTGCATAATGCAGTGCTTCTCAGTTACTCTGATTGTTGTGAAAAACTTGTCACATCCACAGGAACCAAACAACTAACCCATCAGCCAGACAACCACAGAAGACCAAGAGAGTGCAAACTGATGATGGAGCTACCCAGCAGAAAGAAGGAATGCCCATATTGGGGGCTAGCCAGAGCAGGAACCGCCAGTGCACTATGAGGGACAAGAAATGAGACCTGAAGGCCAAGCTCTTAGCAGACAGTGAGAGCCAAATTGACAAGTGGCTAAAGCTGGGGTTTCCAGCTTTAAGCCACTGGCCTGATATATTGCCTGGGTCTGTACATGGACCAGGATCTAACTACTATACATAGAAGATAATAATAGTATGGTAATGAATGTGAGAAGGAATAGAAGTATAGACAAAGATAAAGAGTGCAAAGCTGCTATGAGGCAAACCCTGAGATCTGGATCTAGATCCATGGAGATAATAATATATGGATACAGAGGGGAGATTAGATCAGATTGGGAGATCTAGGAGATGGCATAAGAATGCCAAGGAGATCCAATCATGGAGGAGTCTACATATGATAACCTTGAGGCATGATGTCATAGATGATATCAGGGTCTGGATACATCATGTAACTAGTCATGTGATTGGCCTTGTGAAGATCATGTGACTTATATAAGGAATATAAGGTGAGGGAAAGTGGAAAAGTAAAGAGCATGGTAAAAAGTTAGGTGCAAAGGGATTTGTAACACTGATACTAAATATTATGGGTGAGTGGTGCAAATTGTTTATAGTCTGACTCAAGATAATATTCAGATGTTGCTCATATTAAGATGATTTTTTCCCCTAAAGTTCATCCTCTTACTGAGTTCCCTGTGTATCTAATAACTCCCCCTTCTTTTTGTTGAACTGCTCACTGTCTGTGCTGATCTCTTGGCTGACCAAGAAGGAGTGGGTCTTTACTCAGTCTGATATCCTGCTGGTGTTATAGTTGCATCAAGCAACCATTGGAAGGGATGGAGATAACCCTTCAGCCAGAAGAAACTACACCTTTAGCTGATGATGGAGCTACCTGGCAAGAAGAGAATGCCTGTAACCCAAGGTGGGGAGCTACAAGTGCTGGTAGCCTGTTGAAGGAGTGCCCAGAGTTCAGAGCTGTTTAAACTGGACTCACTGGGGCCAACAAGAGGGGAAATGACAAGTGGTCAAAGCTGGGATTTGGCCAGCTGGGACTCCTGCCTTAGATATTGCTGTGGCCCATGCATGGACCAAGCTGTATACTACTATACATGGATTAACTAGTACATATAAGGTAATCTAAGGAAAGATGGTAATGATTATGGGTAGGAAATGGAAGTGTGGACAGAGATGAAGAAGGCAAGGCTGCCACAAGGCAAACCCTGAGATCTGGATCTAAGGTAAATAAGATGTGATACAAAGGAGGAGATTAGATTGAATTGGAATTGGGAGATCTAAGAATGGCATGGGAATACTGAAGAGATCCCATTATGGGAGGATCTAAGATAGTCTACACATGTAACCCTTGAGCCATGATGTCATAGATGACATCAGAGATGCATCATGTGACTAGTCATGTGATTAGCCTTGTGGGAGGTAATGTGACTTAAGGAGCATGAGGAGGTAAGAAAAGTGGGAAAAGAGTGTGAAGATGAAATTTAGTTGCATGTAATTCATAGTAGCTGATGACTTTGGCTCAGGTCCTACAAGCTTTTATGCAATGGTCCTGATGACAGATATACCACATACTGTGGAGCTCACCCCATTTTGAGACAGCAATTTCTAGGATCAAGATATCAAAGAAGTTGTGTCTAGAGGCCTATGAGCAGTACTATATGAACTCATTCACTGACAAGGACAGCTTCAATGTAATACATATGTTAGCTTTTTGCAATGTATAGCCTATCAGAAAATTTGAAACAGCCCCAGCCCCTTATCTGATCACACCATTTGAGTGATTGGTGCAGGACTGATAATCAGCAAAGATGTGAGATCCATCTGTTATATCCACTCTAAACTCCATACCTCCTCACTCCTCACTCCTTCTCTGGACCTCCACACCCCAGACTTTGTACCTCCGCACCCAGACTTTGCTCTTTCCTCTTGGACCTTCATAGTTAATATATTTAGTATTCCCCTTGTCTTCCTTCAACCCTTCATTCTTACCTTTGGCCCTTCATTTCTATATTAGACCCTTCACCACACTATATGCCTCCTCCTATGTATGTTACCCCTCATCATATGCTTTCCTTTTATCTGATGTACCTTTCCATGTATCTCTCCATTCCTCCATCCAAACTCCAATTGGACTTTAGTATATAAACCTCTTGTACTCCAACTTTGTACCTCAGTACAAATATTGAACTAGTCTTCTTCTGTCCTTCATCTGACTCCCCTCTCTCTCTTCTCTCTCTCTTCTCCTATAAAATACAAGGACCAAACCTTGGTAAGGGCATGACACATGTGTCCTGTGCCATAGTCCTTCTAGGTACTTCCTATCACTCTGATCTCCATTCATCCTCTGACAAACTTTGTGCACTAACCCTTGGACCTCTGACTGGACTTGAGTCTGGAGGACCTGGACCTGACACCATCCCAGATCCATGTCAAGCAAGGTTTATTCCAAAACAAGTGCAAATTTACCCAAATGGTATTAATTCTACACTAGTTCAAAAGCAAACAGCCAGAGCCTATTCTGAGATTGCTTTGAATATCCTGATTCAATGAGTATTACAGTATTGTATTTGAGTCACTGCTCATGTCACATATTAGTCACATGCCAGAAGGCCTGCTAGGCCCATGTTCCAGTTAAATAGAGGATCTAGCAAGTGTGAACATCCCAGCAGTGACCACAGCATGCTCAGGGAAAGTGGTAAAGTCATTGAACTGCTGAGATCACATACAAATTGGATGGTCCTAGCTTTTACACCCAGCTGGACCCTCTACTTAGTTGGAGTGTGATGTCACAGTGTCTCCAGGAGTGACTAATTTGTGCCAAAAGTGGTAACACTCAGAACTAAATACAACTAATTGGCTTGTAGTCAAAAGCAGAATATCAGGACAAGAAGCTAGCCAAGACAGGCCACTGTCATGTGACCCATAATGAGATTGATGAGCTCCAATGCTGGGAGCATTGGGCCCAAGGCTAAATAGAATACATGACAAGGTGGTTGCTAGGAACACTTAGAATACATAGCAAGGGATAGGGAGGGAACAGGTGATGAAAAAGGCTGAAAATGAAATAGGTACCCTACTAAAACAGTGAGGAATCATAACCTACTGTGAAAGGATAATGCACACCTGGTAAGACAGTGAAAGAGCCAGAGAGACAAGTCTACAATAGAAGGCTCTTCATATATACTATAAAATCCTTTCTTCTGGTCCATAGCACCTCAGTTGTTTTTTGCCTATCTGGCAGCAGCTGAGGTGAGTACTTTTATATGCATTACATTTCCTTTTTCTTATACATAATAATTTGGATCACTCAGGATTAACTAGGTAAATAAACAGTTGTTTTTGCCTGTCTGGTAGCAGCTGAGTTCAGATCACTTCAGATTAACTAGCTGCATGCTTGAAACTAGCACCCCAGCAACAAAATTGCTATCATATAAATCCCCCAGAGTTCACAATAGCAAAGGGGAAGCAGAGCTAGCACCCTGATAACACTGATAGCCACCATAATAGAACACTCTCCTACTCTAGAGTCTGCAACAGCAAAGGGGAAGCAGAGCTAACACCCCAATAACACCAATTACCACCATATAAAGACCCTCCAGAACCTGATAAATTGCAAATAGGAAGCAGGGCTAGTGTCCCAAAAGTACTGATTACCACCATATAAAGACCTCCAGAACCTGATAAATGGCAAATAGGAAGCAGGGCTAGTGTCCCAAAAGTACTGATTACCACCATATAAAGACCTCCAGAACCTGATAAATGGCAAATAGGAAGCAGGGCTAGTGTCCCAAAAGTACTGATTATCACTCTGCAAATGAACCTGCCAGCAGCAGAATGACAAAAAATCAGTGCTTATAAGTAAAGGGCATTGAAATGTGCATGCATCTGCCTCAATGACAACAATGAACCCTAGCTGATTCAGATGCATTATGGTTGCATAGCCACATGAAGCTGCATCAACCTTAGAAATGACCCTTATACCTTAGAATCCCTAGTAACTATTGGACTATGTAGGTCTGCAGCTTCTATATGGCCCAATGGAAATGAGGCTTTTGTAGGCATTTTGATCTGGGCATCTGTGAAATTTCACTCACTTGTGTCCAAGTTTGATCACCACAGTTTGTTTGGGTTTAAAATTTGTTTATATAAAGCTAATTGGCTAAGGTCACTGCCTCATATACATCTTGCCTTAATTATGTGCCACCTTCTTTTTCCCTACTTTGTGAGACATACTATGGGTGACACAAGCTCATACCTTAATAGATGTTATAGAGAGAAAGTATGTGGAATGTGGGTACCTTATTACAAACAAGTAATATGATACAGTCAATCCAGACTGGTTTATCTGGATCTGGCCTATCTAGTATAGTATCCAGTATAACTGGATACTGCCTGGATTTGTGGGTGAGCAGTCCTACTATTTCTTAGTGGTCTGGGATCCTGACATGCCTTTCAAATGAGGCAATATTTCATTAGCTACATGTAGCTCTGCTTCCCTTTTGCTATCATTGGCTTACAACTTTGGCCTCTAAAGAATCTCTTCCTATTAGCTATTTTTTCACATTTTTTCTAACTCTAGGTATTACTTTGGGCTATCTTGTAAGTTTTATCAATGGTGGGCTTTCTTTTGGTTCATGGCTTTGGCCCCCAACAAAATTCACTATTCAGTTAATTCTGTGTGCTGATCTGTTACATTTGGGAAAAGCATGTGTGTTGATATTCAATGGTAAACAAGTGAGTTGAACTTGTGGCTTTTGCCAAATATATATCTAGGCTAGCAAGCTTATATACTGATCACTGGCAAAATATGTTAGATGGGGGTTTAGGTGGAACCGTGAGCAGGAGTTGTTTTATGGTCTTAGATTTTTACTATATATTTTTTGCTGCTGGGATAGGTGGTCATGGGTAGGGCCCACCCATTTGCTGCCTGTCTTCAGCCCTTTTTTTCTACTTGTACTTGTCTTTTGTTGCTTCCTGACTCTGTTTGGCCAAAGAGAAAGGTATAGCATAGATACCCTGAGTTTGTTTGACACCTGTTTCATATGACAGATCTAACTGTTGGTGGCTAGGTGTAATTCCAATATGTCAAAAATGTGAATGTGTTCTGAATACTTATAGGATGAATAAAAAAAATTTAAACCTAATTATTGAAAATTAGATATATGGTTGGACAACACCAAAGTGATATTTAGGAGTGCAGCTGGAGCAATGTATATAAAAGACTAAAAATTACTGGTAATCAAGAATGGCATGGAATTTCTCTTTATCTGAAAGGAATTGATATAGAACTCCCCACCAAGTTCTAAACTATTGTTACAGGTCATACTTGGTGACACTCTAGAACCAAATTTGGGTATTAGGTGGATGACCTGGTGAACATTATCTAAACAAATAATATCACCCAGATGTTGGCCATCACTTCAAAGCTGGTGTTACATAATAAACATTTCTAAGTCTGGGGCAGGAGTAGTTATATAAATATCATCCATAACTATGAAGTAAGCATTTGAAAAGTTGAAGAATTCAACATACAGTAGAAGTGGAGAAGGGGGATTGGTGATGGGCTGCAATATTGCTCATACTTGGGCAACAAGATAGCCTAAAATTATGTAAGGATGGGAAGACAAGTGCTTGTGTACACATATGTTCATTGTTTGTATTAGCAGAGACTAGGTCATCACTCTCATGAGACAGTAGGACTGTGTTCACATGACCAAATGGTAAAGAAGGACTGGGAGATTCAGCTTGAACAGTCTGAGGTGGCAAGAAAGCAAGGGAGTTTTGTGTTGAATGGAGTTGAATGTGGAACTTGTTCCATGCATGGAGATAAAAGAACAGGAGAGGAGAGTTAGATGTGGCAAAACAACAACCATTTTGGGTGGTATATGAGCAATCAGAAAAGAAATTGCATAATGTGGGCTGTAGATCCTTAATCCCTAGAAATTTCAAAGCATCATTAACAAAAAGGCTGGGAAAGTGAGAGCACATGGTAATAAGAAGCACATGCTTATTATTAGTGGAAATATGGGAGCACAGGTTCATGAAAAGTGACTTGCTTGATTCTGGGATGGCTGTGGACTGCTTGTCAAGCAGAACAACTGGATTCCATGATAATAGGAGATTATATAGTTGCATCAGCTGTTCCTCATATATCATCTCATTGATCAATGCTATATAGGCCAACTTGAGTGTAGTAAAAAGATGAAAGAATTGTTGCTTCTCTTGATAGTCAAGGAAATGACAGCAATCCTTGTAAAAGTTGTGGTGATTGGAGAGACAGTAGGGGGTTTTAATGTGTGTGATATGACATCTCTCTGTGATATCACTGGTCCACTGGTATGTAGCACCCATTGCATATGTACTTCATACAACATGCTGAGCCAGCTCCAACTTTGGAATCTGAAAATGACTGAGGGGGCCGTTTTTTCCTTAACAACCTCCAACTGCAATGATACTCTGTTTGTAGTGATGAAATTCCTGTAGTGCTTCACTGAGGGAATGTAAGTTTTTCTCATAATAGTATGTGTGCTAGGCAAGGAAAATAAACTGTGATGGACCAAAGTACACAGAGAACATTAGTCTTGCATGTATAGTTAGTTAATCCAGAGTGATCTGAACTCAGCTGCTGCCAGACAGGCAAAAACAACTGAGATGCTATGGACTGGAAAGAAGGGTTTTATAGTATGGGTAAGACAAGCTCATACTTTAATAGATGTTATAGGAAGTACACATGTGAAACATGGATATCTGACTACACATAAGGTGTCGGACAGGAACAAGGTCCCACAGGAAAAACCCAGGTTTTTGCATAACCCAGATGCCCAGAGATTGAGGCAGAGCCCAAATTCTGATCTATCACCCAATGTTGGATACCTCTAGTACCTCACTATCTGAATACAATTCCAGCTTCCAGGATAATACAGACACAGAGGAGGACATGGATGACCTTCTTATTCATCTTCTGCTCAAGCAGAATTGTCAGATCAGCCAACTAATGATGAAGTACATTAACTTTATGACACAGCTTGTTGCATCATCCCAAGCATGAGTGCAACCCATTCCTTACCATACATCAATCTTAACTGGTGAAATGTGGGTCCAAGAGCTACTTGCTGGCCATCCAAATCAGATCCACCATCAACTCAGTGTCAGGAAACATGTTTTCATGCAGTTGATTAATAAGCTGACTCTACATGGATATGAGCACTCCTGACATGTCTCCCTTGAGGAATAACTCAGCATCCTCCTGTACATGTGTGTAACTGGCCTTTCATGCAGGCATGTTGGAAAGCACTTTCAGTGGTCAAATAACACAATATCTAAGTATGTATTTGTTTGGTACTTTTCTCTCTCATGTATTCATGATTGTACACAGATATTTTCGTAAAATTCTGTCTGCATTCTCATCAATCACAATATATACAAAATATGTCAAATTACCCCATGCAGACAATCTGACATCCTCTAGCATTGCTGATGATCCTACGGTCTATCCATTTTTCAAAGATGCCATTGGTGTGCTCGATAGAACACACATTGCATATACACTAGCAGTGGCTGACAGGGATGCAACATGCAATTGAAAAGGATTTCACTTGTTGAATTGCCTTGTTACATGCAACTTCAACTTCAACTTTGTGTATGTCCTCAGCAGATGGGAGGGTTCCATGGCTGATGCTTCTGTTTACCATGATGCCCATCAAACTGATCTTATAATACCTGAAGGGAAGTACTATCTCACTAATGCTGAATACCTGATTTGCCCCCAGCTGCTGGTCCCATATCGCAGCATCCACTATTATTTACCTGAATGGGATCAGGCACAAGTGAGGTAGGTCTGCTTCCTATTTTGTGACTAATACCTGACTATCATGTAGGCCTGCAAATGAGCAGGAGTATTTCAATCTATGTCATGCACAGCTCTGCAATGTTGTTGAAAGGATTATTGGGGTTCTCAAGGGGCGGTTTGTTGCAAACGCTAGGAGAAACACACCACCGGCCTCAGCTTCACAGGCTATTACCAAGCCTGATGAGATAAGAGAAAAGGAAGACAAGCTCAAGCACACCAATCACCCATTTAGGAGCAGGATAACAAGTGGTCAAAGCTGGGGATGCCAGCTGAGACACTTGGGTTTATATACTATGGAATACAGTGCACAGACCATAGGGTCTGTGGGATAAACTACTATACATGGCTAGCTAAAGTACACAGATGTGAGAGAGCTCCCATCAGGGTTAACAGAGATTAAAAGGGCATGCCAGCCATGAGGCATGACATCATATGATGTCATGGTCTGGACCCAGGTCATGTGATAGATCATATGACTGAGAAAAGAAAGGGGTCTGCAGTGATTCGTAACATTACCCCCCTTTGCTGCAACTCAAGTTCTAGACAAGTTGTCGCAAATGGAGTACCTACTTCAGGACTGTAAATAGAGAAGAGGGAGTTCATGGCTGCAAGGGACATGCCATGAAGGGGTCGAGGGGCAGAGGGGTGTTTATGGTGGAACAAGTTGACCGAGTCATGTGTGTTGTCAAGATTGGAAGCTGGCTCCCACATGTCATTGGTGTTGTCATATCCTTTCCAGCATACCCGATATTCCAACTTCCCACATTTCAAACAGGAGGCAACAACCACCTCTACCTCGTCCTTGGGGTGTCCTTCTTCCGAGATCTCAATCACATCTGGATGAGAGATCAGCTGCCCAGGCAGTGGGGATCAGTAGGGTTTCACCTTCAAGATGTTCACTACCAGGTGAATCTTGAACGTGACAGAGAGATGCAATTCAACTGTGTTAGGAAGATATCGGATAATCTCAAACGGTCTGAGCCACCATTGTGTTAATTTATGGGCAGTATACGGCAACTTCAAGTTGTCCATACTGAGCCAGACCTGATCTCTTGCGGCATAAACTAGTGCATCAGATCTCTTTTTCTCCACCTGTGAGATCATCCAGTCGCATGCATGGTCAAGAGCTTGCTGAATTTCCTGGTGCACTGCCCCAGTGGTCTGATGAAACATTCTGGCTAGTGTGTCGGAGGAACCCTCAAAACCCAGTCTAGGAGAGTAGTTCCGTGTGACAGCAAATGAGGAGGTGCCAGTGGCAGATGTAAGCGAGTTATTGTGATGGAACTGCGCTAGTTTTACATATTTGGGCCAGTCATCCTGTCTCTTGGCCACATATGTGCGGAGGTACTGTTTCATCTCATGATTGATCCTCTTGGTTTGACCGTCCGTCTGGGGGTGGTATGCTGTGGAGAGTTTTTGCTTGATGCCCAATAATTTACACAGTTCAGTTGTGAATGTAGACATGAACTGTGACCCTCTATCCAATACTATTGATTGCGGGAGTCCATGGTGTGACCATACATGATTGCGGAATATTTTAGCTAATTCGAGAGATGAAGTGCTCTTGGCACAGGGGACATAAATAACTTCTTTGGAAATTTGATTAACGATAACACAAATAGCATCCTGCCCTTTTACAGTAGAGAATCCTGTTACAAAGTCGATTGATATATCTTCCCATGGGTGCTTTGCCGAAGGAAGGGAAAGGATTTTTCCTGCTGGTGCTTTAGACGAACCCTTCGTGAGGGTGCACATGTAGCAGTGATTTATATAAGAGATAATGTCTTGTCACATTTGTGGCCAAATAAAGAAACAGTTTATCATATGATAAGTATGTGCTTGTCCATTATGACCCCCCAGGGGGTTGTCATGGCATGTTTTAATAATCTCAGTATGGATGGAAGGTGGGATGTAGATCCGGCTGGTAAAGTCATGGAGGTAAACCTCCCTGTTGCTATTGTAGGAATAATTAAGAACATTGTTTATTTGTTTTGATTCTTTTTGTATCTTTTGTAATAAAGGGGATTCTAAGGTAATTTTTTTTATAAATAATTTGGCCAGTAATACCGTGACATCTTTGTTCAAATTTTTGACCGCGTCACTGTGATCCGGTCAGTGGGAGAGGGGATCGGCACAGTTTAGAGAGCCAGGATGGTAGATGAATTTAAGGTTGAATTCCTGGAAAGGGTGTGCCACCTTGCTTGTCGACCCAAGAGGGTCTGTGGCTTCTTCTAGTATTCCAGGTTTTTATGATCTGTCCAAACCTCGATGCATTCTCACCCTATTAGATAGTGTTGCCATTCTTCGAGCGCACAGATGACCACCATCAGTTCCTTGTCATAGATGGGGTAGTTTCACTCCATTGCGTTGCATGAATGGGAGAAAAAAGCACATGGGTGCCATTGTCCATCTTTGCACTCCTGCCAGAGGATTGCTCCAGTTGCAATGTCAGAGGCATCTGTCTCAATGCACATCTGTCGTGTACTATCCAGGTAGGTGAGTAGTGGAGCTTCCATGAATTTCTTTTTGAGAGCGAGAAAGGCCGCTCGTTCAGTGTTGCCCCACTAGAAAGGGGTGTTTTTCTTCGTAAGGTCATTCAATGGCCTGGCTATCTCTGAGAATTGGTCAATAAATTTTCTGTAATAATTACATAACCTGAGGAATGCCTGGACTTGTTTAAGGTGTGTTGGTTCCAGCCAGTCTGCGATGGCTTGGGTTTTCTTTTCTTGCATTTCAATGCCGTTCTTGGAGATATTCATTCCTAGGAACTTGTCCTTGTCCTTGGAGAATGCACATTTTTCTGGTTTAATATATAAGTCATTCTCCCTGAGACATTGTAGTACTTCATGGACTAGCGCTTTGTGTTCTTCTTTTGTTTTTTTTTTGTGAATATCATCATGTCATCCATATAGATTATGAGGAATGCATATTGGTCAGAGAAAATGTCATTCATCATGTTCTGGAAAGTTGGGGGGAAATTAGTGAGACCAAAGTACATGACCGTTGGTTCATAGGCCCCGATCGGCATTACAAACACTGCTTTCCATTCATCACCTTCTTTAATGCAGACATTGTTGTATCCCCAGCATAGGTCCATTGCTGTGAACATATCTGTGCCCTTCAGGGAGTCGATAAGCTGCAAAATGAGGGGTAAGGGATATGCATTCTTGATAGTACCCTCATTTAAATATCTGTAGTCCATGACGAGACGTTTTTTACCATCCTTCTTTGGGATGAAGAATACCAGGGATGTTTGTGGAGACTTGCTCAGTCAGAGGTAACCCTTTTTAACTTCCTTGTCAATGAAATTCCATACTTCTTCCAACTCCGTGTTGGACAAAGAAATCACTCTCCCCTTCCTTGGAACGAAGTTGGGCTTGAGATCAATGGCATGATACCAGTACTTCCATAAGGGCATGCAATTGGATTCCTGCTCTGAAAAAATGTCAAGAAAATCATGGTAGGCCGCTGGGACCTTTTCGGCTACTCCATCTTCGATTACCCGGAGTTTCAAGCCGAAGTACCCATCCCGTTTGGACTTGTAATTGTCACAATCTTCTGTGCAGCAGGTGAAGTCAATTTTATTTTTGACAATAGCAGGGTTATGGTAGGCTAGCCAATCATACCCAATAATCATTTGATTCGAGCCCAGCTCAACGACAAAAGCGTTGATCTTTTTGTGATGATCCTGCAATGCTACGACGAGTTCTACTCGGTGAGTTACTTTTCTGGCCTTGCCCAGAGTACCATCAGCATTAAATACTTGGATCTGTTGTACAAGTGGGATCATATCGATATTATTTTTGGTGTACCATTTGTGGTTGATGAAGGTGTTGATGGTGCCGCTATCAATGAGTGCTTTTATGTTATCATCTTTTTGTTCTTTACCTGTGGAGAAGAGAACAGCAATGTCCACCATGAATTCTCCTCCACTGATCATTTCTTGTGTAGGGATTTTGTTAAGGTTAAGGTCAGCACACTTATTTTTAAAAAGGGAATTAAGCATGCTATATTTATCATCTGGTGCCGAGCTCCGAAGAGACTCCCCTACAGATGTATCAGAATCTATTAAAGTTTTCAGCACCTGGCTGATCGTCCTAACTGGGAAATCTCTATTGGTGCATTCCAAGAGTTCGGCTACAGGCTCAGTGCCAGCTACAGGGATTTCTCCCTTGAGCACGGTCAATGAGTCGTCTATGCCTACCACTCTCGTACCAGTGTGCCCAGAGTTCAGCCTACTTACTGGTACAGGATAAAATAATGCTGCATTTATCAGCTCGAAACCAGATCATACATGTATAGAACTTTCAACAGCATCACCACAGTCCAAATGCGAGGTAACTAATTTTTTAATGTTTTCTAATTTTTTTCTTTTTTCTTTTGTTTTGTCCAGCTTGCTAGGCGACACCCTACTGTCGACTAGCTGCTTCCTTTTAAAGCCTCGGACGCTTTTGCCCTGGCTTCTGTTTTGAAGACATCGGCCCAATAGGTGCAAGCTTTGTCCGACATATACTTCTGTCAGGAGGAGGTTGCCATGCAGGCCTTGGTTTCGGG
>JBBPMX010000105.1:0-26900 GCA_038090515.1 Pulveroboletus cf. viridisquamosus | reverse complement strand
AGGGAGGGGGACAGGAGAGACACAGGGAGCAAGAGGAGACAGCTGGCCAGTAGCCCAATTCACACAGATAGGAAGTGGAGGGGAAGAAAGATCCTTTAAAAATGGTAGGGACACACTTTTATAGTCCAGGGCATTCCCTAGGACTTACGAAGATGAAGTAACGAAGGTAGCTAAAAACCCGAGCGAATCGGCATGTATCCGGGATCGATCCGGATCGGATCCAGGTCGGAAAACATCGATCCGGGACCGGATTAAGCTAATCCGGACCGGATGTATCAAACCTGATAACCAAGACCTACCCGGATGGACACGGAATATCGTAGACTGGAGAAATCGGATGTTTGCACTACAGGAGACTTCGGTCTCCTACAACGCACCAGTCGCAAAGCTGGCTTCCATTCGTACAGTACTAGTACTTGCAGCTCGACACGATCTTGAGCTCCATCAGATCGACATCAAGGGAGCATACCTCAACGGGACGCTGGGTGCCGATGAAGTCATATTTATGTGCCAACCACCTGGGTATGCCAATCCTGACCACCCGCACCATGTTTGCCATCTATGCAAAACGTTGTATGGACTCAAACAAAGTGGCCGTTGCTGGTATCAATGGCTCGTTGAAATTTTGGTCGCTCACCTCCTTTTTCGGCAGTGTGAGGTCGACCAAGCCGTATTTATCAGACAGGATGGAACCTCTCTCGCGGTTATTGTCGTCCACATTGATGATTGTACCATTGCAGCAACCTCAATCGACATTATCATTGTGGTAAAGAAGGATATTGGATGTTTTGTCGAGGTGACCGACCTCGGTGAACTCCACTGGCTCCTCGGGATTGAGATGAAGCATAACCGTCCCGAGCGTGAGCTGACCCTTTCGCAAAGGACGTACATTGAGTCAATTCTCTGCTGTTTCAATTTTGACGATGTCAAGCCCATCTCCACGCCCATGAAACCAAGCGTTAAGCTCACGGCCAGCCAGTCTCCTGCGACCTCTGCAGAGTATGCCACCATGTGTCATGTCCCATACCAAGAAGCTGTCGGCTCGCTTATGTATGCAGTGTTGGGAACTCATCCCAACATCTCTTATGCTGTAGGCCAGGTCTCGCGTTTCTCATCTAATCATGGACAGGCTCATTGGGACACAGTAAAATGTATCTATCGGTATCTTGCTGGGACTAAGGACTTGCGCCTGGCTTATGGAGGAGCTGAGAAAGTCTTAACAGGATATATGGATGCCAATGGAAGTGTCATGGAGGACTGCCGAGCCATCTCAGGTTATGCCTTTCTTATAGATGGCGGTGCAGTGTCCTGGAGTTCCAAGCGCCAAGAGATCGTCTCACTCTCCACCACTGCGAGTGAGTATGTTGCTGCTACACATGCTGCAAAAGAGGCCCTGTGGCTTCATAGTCTCATTGCCGAGATTTTCACGCCCGTAACCAAGCCTACCACGCTCTTCTCCAACAATCAATCTGCTATCGCCCTTGCTCACGATCATCAGTATCATGCCCGTACAAAGCACATTGATGTGTGGTTTCACTTCATTCATTGGGTCATTGATGATGGCAAGCTCCGTCTCATCTTCTGTCTGACTGGTGATATGGTTGCTGATATATTTATGAAAGTGCTCCCGTCCCCAAAAGTGAAGCACTTCGCGTCTGAACTTGGACTGCACGCAGCTTGAGGGGGAGTGTCATATTATGCAAGCATGCGCACAGCTGCCCGATGGACCCAGACCTCCTTTTCATACACAATGCTTTAGAACCGCCGATACCTTTGTAACATGTACGGAGCTTATTTTCCCTTTCATGCCTTTATGTGCCTTTGTCCCCTGTGACTTCATATCCCCTTTTTTCATACAATTAGTGGCACAGATAGTATATCTACTTGGTTTCCGAACCTGTCACCTCAGCTTGTTTGTCCCGCGCAACGACTGAGGTGAGTATTGCGTATTACATAGCTCGTGCCACCTGTACTTATAGTCTACCTAGCGATCCCCTCGCAGCTCTTATAAGCAAGTCACGAAATTCATCTCTATATCTGTTGAAGAGTTCTGATGAGAACAGTGTTGATCTATCAGACATAAGAAAACAAAAGGAATTACCAAGTAATGACATAGCATCGTTACCACCATGCATCCAAGTGAACTTGCAGACCTCATTTCCTTCTCAATATGCATGGAATAAAACCATAAAGACACTGTTATAGCTACATGACCAATCAGTCGATGACCATCAGCAACCCAAACTCAACGCTTGAAAAGGGAGATCCAATACAAACCGTGAAAGAGCCTGTGCTGCATGCAACTGGCCAATCTTGATATGTTTCAGCTGTTGATTATCACCTGAGTTCTCATCTATCAAAGTAGGACCATCCTCTTCATCTTTAGTATCACTGTTCTTGTTCTGTATTCTTTTTCTGGTTCCTATTGAGTTGTTTTCAGCCAAGCCTACAGCTTCATGATTAGGCGCAACACCAAAGGCTGCTACAACCTTACCTTTTACAGATTTTTCACACTTGGGATCTGGAACATTGACCATGTTGCCTTCTCAAAGTCCGTGTTGAATGTAAGTGTTATGCTCGATTGTAGCAAGATGCTGAGTTTTGGCAAGTAAGTCCAAGGAAATTGGTTTGTTGAGATCCTGAATTTTTACTCTGTGCAGCAAGCAAAATCTTTCACATGTTCAGGCATGTGACGCAGCCACATATGCAGCAAATCCACCTTCCACAAGGTCGATGAGTACCTTTGGGAGAGTCTTGCCTTGTGCAGAATGTCCTATAACAGCAAAGGCTGGTTGAATAGGAATCTGATGTTGAGTTACATGGAACTTTCCCTTCGTGCTGTCCTTACAATCGATAATTGTTGTGAAGGTCTATGACACAGGCACTATGGGAAAGCATTTCTTAGGTAGATCTGTGAGATCTACTCTAGATTCTGGAAACTCAACAATCACACAAACAGCATATGTCAAACCAAGTGGACATGTTTCTGTGAATATTCTTCTAATGATCCCTTGTGATCCATTTGTGATGCCAAGTTCAGTGGATAGATTTCGCAATCGAAGGATCACAAGCATTTCTTCATAGAGTGAAACCTGACCAGGAAGTGACTGGGTATTTTTTAGAGCCAATGCATCAATATCTAGTAATCTCTGGTGCTCAGTCAAGTCAAACTTGTGTGTATTGCACTTGTCCAATGCTAAGCACACAATCAACTTACTTCAATCTGATTGTCCCACAGAAGTACAACCTGCATAAGCTTTTCTTTTGTTTAGAGACCGGTGGATGTTATTAGTAGGAACTATCGCTGTTGCCCTGTAATTCTCTGCAATGCTCATATCAACCCCATCTTCGGATTCAGCACACTTAATTACACGAGTATTAAAGAGATCAACATTATCGTGACTACATTGTTGGATGTGGAGCCATTGTACTGTGCTCCCATACTCTAGGTCATCTTTCATATGCTGCTGTGATTCCAAAGTGACCACAGTATTAATGGTCTTCCATGCAAGGCATCCCAGACATCTCTTTATCTCTTGTTCAGTCTGGTCTGCATACGGCAAGATCAGAGCATATAGAGGGGTCCCTCCTACTGGTGGATATTGAAAGAAATTGCCAGCAAATATCATCGCAACTTCTCTGAACCAATCATGTGACCTCTCCTTTGCAAAGCGCAAAGCATGATCAATATCTGCCAGGAGTTGAAGAGAAAGCAGAGAAGCTTCATCAATTAGAAGATATTCTACATTCTTCCATTCCTCACGAAGTTGTGTGTGATTCTGAACAGTGATGAGAATGGTGTAGTCTTCAGAGTTCTCACCTGGTATGTGGTTTCCTTTCCCTTTGTTGCTACACTTTATCTTGATGCCCAGCCCCTTATGTATGGTCATCGCAGCTGAAAGGTTTGAAATGAGCAAGAATGAACAACATTCACACAGAGATACTCATTGACTGAGGGATGGACATGCCAACTACATGAGGTACAAATTCTTGCATTCCTTCACCATGTTCCTCATTCCAATGTTCGACTAACATATGAGTGTGACTAAGGGGATGACCTGACTTAAGTTTGTGTCTCTGAAGGACACCTAGTCGCGTCTCAGGGGTATTTTTTAAATTACTTCAGCTTTTTGGCTCTAAGCGAACACATCGACAAAAACTAAAAAATGACATTGTAGAGAGAGTATCTGCCTGATACAAATAATTTGCAAGTTGATTTGATTCAACAAGCTTACCTTCCCCATCAGTTTCAATATGAAGGTGTGATTGTTCAATGCCATCATCACCTTCCAAATCAGTGTTCTCATCAAGTCCTTGTCTGGAACATTGCGAGACCATTTGGAGAAGTTCCCTAACATGTGAAATTAAGAGTGTACTCAACATCGGGACTGTTTTGTGAAACAAGATGCTATCACCATGACCTTGAACATACCAGACTGCCTACTGTGCATGGATCTGTTATTGGCAATTGAATTGTGAAAGGCACTTGTGAAGTAACAACTTCACGCCCTCTATAGCAGATCTGGAATCATTGGATGGCATTCGAGCAACCACTCTCAATAATAATGTGAGCATCTCATAAGTTTTAAGGCCCATTTTTGTTATATAATCTGAGATATAAAACATTGCCACTTTAGCACTCTTTCCTGACAGAATACACTTGAGGTCATGGTTTTGTCAACAAAAAACAAGAATATAAGGGTTAAAGTAGTTTACTGTGCCATCTCAACACATTAAGACCACTGAACTCATTTTGGGATCAAAGTACGATGCCTCAACAATCTTATGTGGAAACAGGAAACGACACTGATCTTCATTACCGTATTTATGACATACTGGCCTGCAATGATGGTGCTGTAGAACCTCATCACACTTCTTGACCTCAGTAGCAAATACAGACTCCCATTCGTTCAACATCTTCAGCACATCTTCAGGACTTGAACCTTCATCAGACTTTGGAATATCGGGTGGCCTCTCAATCCATGATTCAAATTTTGGATCCAATGCAATATTGATATCCGGTAAGTGGTGATGTATGATGTCATCAAAGAAAGCGAAAAATTTGGACTGGTACTGCTTGTCATGGAGTTTAGCATGGAGTTCTGAGAGATTCAATCCTTCTTTCAACCACAGCAGAAAATGGCCATGTAAGCAACCTCACTCTGTATATTCAGTTGTGCCATAAAAAGCATGCAGATGTCCAAACAAACCCCCATCCAAGGCTGAGTGATGCCTACTATAGTCCCAACCTAATAAATGTTCAAAACATGCTCGCACGGAAAACTCAAAAAATTCTGCAGCAGCCACAGGATCTTGTGCTAGCTGAATCGCACGTTGTCAGGCATCAACAACACAAGGAAAATGTTCAGACAAGTCAACCGTGGAATTGCCAAACATCACTTGAAATATCGGACTATGAGCTGGTGATGGATTGAATGTGAAGAAGAGATGTGGTAAGCCAAAGTAACTGAAATAACTTCGATCTCATTTCAAATATATATTTTCGATGCTTCTGAACTGGGAATACAAGCAGAAATGGTTTTGACATGCTCAAGTAGACTCAAGGCACTCTTCTCTTCCAGAGTAAACTCATTTTGTTTACATTCTCATTTGAGACATGATGCAAGACTTTCTAAGACTTTTGGAGAGATATCAGTGAGTTGGCAAGCAATATTTTTGAAATGTGAGTGCTTGCAAGTGAAGTAAGTTTGCAGATGCACCTGTTGACACTATATGATGTTTAGCATAACAAACAGAAAAGAATGATGATACTGAAACAAGCAATCTGCAAGTTGAAGACAGTACCATGCCTGTTGTTGGAATGAGATTGCTGTGGGCTGCTGGGGATCTTCAAAACCCCCAATACCAAACGGAAACAAAGTAGGATACATTCCAGGGAGTAAGTTTGTATTCTTATACTCATTCACAGGTCATGATCCACGATAGACAACAAGGTCAGGTAAGAATGAACCACTAGTGGAAGTCAAAGGATGACCCCTGTCACTTGACTTACTCTTCAGGAATAGATTATGCAGGGCTGACGCAGTAAAGGTGCACCCACTGACTTTATCACTCTCCAGATCAGATACCCCCATTTTCTCTAGCATCACTACTGGTTCACCAGGGTCCATATTGCCTGAGTCAACTGCTAGAGTCGCATAGTGTTCATTCATTTCATCACACAACAACATAGCAGGATGGTCTTTGAATCCTGTGGTTTCTTCTTCAAATGCTGATCTGACATTCATTTCGCAGTCATGTATCACATGCTCACTCACGCCAGGTATCACACCATCTTCAGGATACAGAGACATTATGTTGGAATTGAGCGGTATTTCAGCATAAAGATGGTTATGAGAATGCAGCCAAAGCAGAAAAGACCATATTCTAGCTTTGCACACCTGAAACATAGGACCTAGCTTATTAGGATCAAACCATTTTAGACCAATGAACACAATGCTCAGATAGCCATTAACATCACTTGGTGCTCACGGAAGGACTTTAGTGGTCAAAACCACATTCATGTCATGAGCACAAGTATTTCCATGGAATATCTGAGGCTGAGATGGGTCAGATGATTGAAACAGTTGAGTAACATGTGCAGTTGTAAGATAGATTGCACAAATCCTCTCTTCGACCCACATTAAGTCAGAAAACTCCTCCGGTAGCTCGCCACAAGAAAGATTATTAGCAAGAGCAAACTGAGGCATTTTCTCTTGGATAAAAGAAGATTGACAACACTGACAAAGATTTATAACAGCTGATGTTTCTCTGTCTTCAACCACGCCCCTCTTGTCAAGCATAAAACCCCAAAGACAACAACAAACAAATATAAAGGCCATAGATAGGGCACAATTGACACTCTTCCAACTCGCAGATTCACCATGCACACCAAGTTGATCAAGATCTAATCCATTCTCACCAGAAAAAACAGCTGTCAGTTCAGCATCTGATTGATAATGTGTGCACACAGCACATATGCTAGGCTCAGTCCATTGAGTTAAGGTATGATAACTATCAAGACTTCGCATAATAACATCCTTTGAGACCACACATGGCCACTCGCATTCATATTGAGCATTGTCCTCACACCTTTCCTTAACTGCTCGTTCTTTATCCTTGTGTCACTTCTTCTTTTTATGATCTGAAACAGGTTCTGCAATGGTCATCAAAGCTCGCATCAACCCATCTCCATATTCAGACTCAAGAATGAAATGTATTGCGGCAATGGCATCCAGTTCATTAAGATCACTGTAAGGAAGGTGCGCCAAGAATATATCACACAGGTGATCATATCCAATTGACGCAAGAAAGTGTGCACGCTGAATAAGGTGCTTGACAAGTCCCATATAGGTCTTTAGATGTGAACAGGGATAGATATTGGGTCAATGCTCAAGCGAAAGTCGACAGATGCAAGCTGCAACAGCATTGAACAGGAGCTTCTTCAATCAACATATGAGTTCATCATGAGGCAGACTTGTCCATTCTGGCTTGTTATATATATGACAATCTAACATGTCCAACAAAACAGGTTCAGGAGGTATTCTCAATGTGGAACCCACTTCAGTACCAAATACTTTGTCATAATACTTTGAAACAAGGATTGAAACACATCATACACAATCACTAGGTAACTTGAGTCCCCATAAGACATCAAAAAGGGCAGAATTATTCATTTTGATTAATTCAGCATGTTTCTGGACCAGATGACAAACAATCACCTCAATATAACTCTTCTTATTGTGGGATTTCAGACAGAATATTCCAAAATCAGCGATTGACTGAAGCAGAACTTTATTGGGTACAAGTAAAAGTTTTTCTTTGTAAACACTATTGGAATAAAACAGCCATCAAGGGTAGTCATTCACCCTTTCGTTAAGGAGTGATACAAAGGGTACACTTTTACAAATTCAGGCTTTCAATTGAGTTACGAGACCACAGTGTGTATAAGATGAGCTTTCAAAGTACTATAATGCACAAGACACATTGATGCTAGCCTGAGATACATTGACAAGGACACCATCATATGAAACAAGCCCATTGAACACAAATTGACAATGCAGACACGATCAGGTGTGATTCAACAAAGTATTTGATAGCTGGTTGCAAAAGTTCAAGGAGGTGTCAAAACACAAGGTATGATAAAGTGGATAGTATAATGGGTCATAATATAATGGGTAATCATCCACGTTGTGAGGAACACCGAAAGAAGGACAAGCCTCCTCATCGAGCAATCGAGCATGGTGACATGGAGACTTCAAGATGAACCTAAAAGAAGAATGAACATGACCCAAGCAGCAAAGACAAAGAAGTCTTACATTATACCAAATGAAATAGTGAACTTGTATGTCGTGGGCAATTGTGGGCAATATTCATAGTCAGGTGTATAGCCGGAACAGTTCACAAAATAATTTTCCAAACATAGTCATATATTACAAATCAGTCAGGTATCACATGACCACCATGAGACATGCCTGCAAGTCGTTTTACAGGGTGCCTGGACATTTGCCTCCGACAGAACCCTCCCACATTTCGTGGAGTTGGGGATCTAATATTCCCCTTGTTTCCTTTTGACCCTTCATTCCTTCCTCAATCCTTCATTCTTACCATAGACCCTTCACCACACCATATGCCTTCCTTGACATATGTTCTCCATCTTCACATGCTTTCCTTTACCCAACATATCTTACCATGTGTTTCTCTATTCTTCCATCCAAACTCCAATCAGACTTGGGTATATAAACCCTCTGTACTCTGTCTCTGTACCTCAGTATGAATATCACATTAGTCTCCTCCTGACCCTTGTTTGGTCTCCCTCCCCTGCTCTCTTTCTCTCCTCCTTCCCTCCTATGAAATATGAGGACCAAACCTCGGCAAGGGCATGACACATAAGTCCTGCACTAGGTATCCCATTTCTGTTCCATCCTCTGTTTGTCCTCTGATGAACTTCATGTACTTACCTTCAGACCTCCAACCAGACTAGAGTCTAGAGGACCCAGATTTAACATGATTCCAAAGAGTCAAGTGTTGACTTGGCGAGAAGGTTCTAAACCTCTGAGTCAAGGGGGTACCTTGCAGATGGTGAGGTCAAGGGTTCGTCCTAGCAATGGCTAAATAGAGGATTTCCTGTTGAAGTGGGTGGGCCAAGGACAATCCCTTGTAATCAGGATGAGACACAGATATGAGCAAAAGCACTCACACAAGTGTAGGGTGAAGACATAAGAAAAGGAATAGAACTTGTATAAGCCAAGTATGTCTAAGCTAGAGATACAAGGGACTAATTGATGTGGTTTATATACAAGGACCAGGGGATGCTGAGTAATCATATGGAAACCAAGAGAATATGAAGGAATAAAGGGCTGACTGATCATTGAGTCAGTAGGCCAATGGCATAATGGGAGTGATGAGTAAGCATAGAAGGGTAAAGAACATAAGAGAACATTCAAGCACATGGAGGAAGGAACTATGAGTTTAGCATAAGGAGAGCTAACTGAGGAGAGATGCAAGTCCAACAGGGAAAAGAGTAGATACATGATACAAATCATAACACTTGCCACCAGAATTGGAAGCATTGTACTCCACTCTGTTGTAAAAGGAGAAACCTATGAAGTAACCCTAAGCAATGTACTATTGGTACCAGAGTTCTAACTATCTCTAATCTCTATAAATAAGCTGGTCTTCACAGGGCTATCCACTTTGTTCCTAGCAAACTTCTTCATCTGCTTTGTCTGAAAAGGACCAGAGACCATTATGACTGCATGCCACATCCAAGGATTTTACCATACAGAAGTCCAACCAAAGGCATGTCCTGAGTCTGGACTTGCCTCAATGGACATAAACATACTCCAATGATATATGGGACACATCACACACTCACAGATTGAACAGATGGTTTGACAAGGCTAACTGAAGGGCATAGATGATATCTCTGGAATTCCAATGTTTTGTGAACCCTGCACACTCAGAAAGATGAAGAAACTTCCCTTTGAGTCCCAAAACACCATCTGGGCATCTAGGTCACTCCAAATCATTCATTCTGATGTTGGAGATCTGATATTCCTGCAATCCCAAGAAGGCTACAAGTACTGGCTCCTTATCATAGATGACTTCTCATGGTTCCCATGGATCTACTTCCTGAAGAAGAAAAGTGATGTCCTGACGACCTACAACACCTGGAAAATGAATGTCCAAAACTTTTTCAAACAGGAAATTGAAATGGAGGAGCTTTCAGACATGTACACCCAATCCTTTCAAACTGATGGGGGAGGAGAATACTCCAGTTTGGAGTTCTGCCAACAACTTTGAGCTAATGGAACAGCACAGAAAATGTCTGCACTCTATACTTCTGAGCAAAACAGACTTGCAAAGCAGATAAACCAGATCTTTTCAATGCTCACAAACACCATGCTTGAGAACTCTCACCTCCCAAAGTCATTTTGGGCCAATGCCATGTCTACTGCAGCATATATCACTGCATGAAGTCCTTGCTCTACCCTTCATAGTGGAGTTCTGTGCCAACTTCTGTTCAATTGGAAGGTTAACCCAAACTTGTTCTGACCTTTTGGGTGCCTTGCATATGCACTAGTGCCAAAGGAAAAATGTGATGGAAAGTTCTGCTCACATGCATGAAAATGCATCATGCTTGGATACACTTATGGACAACAAGCTTATGAACTCCTTGACCTGGAACAAAAAACCATCATCTCCAGTTGCCATGTCACTTTCCATGAGTCTGGAACAATCTCCAATTCTGACTCAACCCCTTGGAAAGTTGCCAATGAGGAACAGTGGGAGGGCCTTCTGCCAAAGCACTCACATCAGCTGGAGTGCAATGGTGTAAAACACTAATCCTACCTGGTGTAGTAGGACTAGGAAAGAAAGTGTGTGAGTGTAGTACTTGACCCAAGGGAGGGGAAGTGGTAGACATGGAAAGCAACAGGGGATAGGTGGCCAGCTCCCAGCTCACACAAACAGAAAGTGGAGGGGAAGAAAGATGTATTAGAACCATAGGGGCACACTTTTATAGTCCAGGGCATTTCCTAGGACTTATAAAAGCAAAATAAAGAAGTTCTAAACAATATAGCTAAAAACCCAAGCTAATTGGCATGTATTCAGGATCAATCCAAAATGGATACAGGTCAGAAAACACCAATCCAGACCAGATATACCAAAACCTAACAACTAGACCTACCCAGATGGACATAGAATGCCATGGACTGGAGAGATAGGGTGTTTGCACAACAGGAGACTTCAGCCTCCTACAATGGACAGGAGGAAACTGACTCCACACCTCCAACATCTCCAAGTATCACAGAAGCAGTGGGAGCTCTGGGTCTGGATGATTTAATAGACCTGCTTACTAGATATCTGGAACAACTCTAAATTGATGTTGCCTCTCCAGAAGTATAGGCTGCCCCTGCTCCTGCTCCATCTCCTGCTCTGACTCCACCTTCTTCTCCTGCTCCTGCTCCACCTCTGCCTCCTGCTCCTGCTCCACCTCTGCCTCCTGCTCCTACTATCCCTTCAACTTGATCTTGCTCCCTATCTCACCCTCCTGCATGGATTATAGCAAATGTCTGCAGAAGTTCCCAAAACCATTGACCTGCAGATTGAAACAGGGATTACCAGTGCACCCTAGATGAGGAAAGAGAGAGAAGGAATGCAATGCAGGACGAAACTCTATCAAATAAAGTTGAAACTCTGGACACCTTGGATGAAGAAGGTATGCCCAGAGGTTTTATGAGTCTACAGGAGGAGCTATAACACTGCATGTTCACTGGAGCAGCAAATCCTCCATTGGAGGACCAACTTCTGAACACAATAAAGGAAGTCTATGAACATTTGGACACAAACCTATGGAGATCCACTGTGAAGGATGAACTCCTCAGTCTAAACTCCAACCATGTGTATGAAACTGTCCCAATCCCAGACAGAGTAAGTCTGATTACCTCCAAACCTGTATTCCACATCAAACAAAATCAGGATGGTAAAATCAAATGTTACAAGGTCTGGATCATTGCTTGGGAATTCACACAAAAGGAAGAAGTTGACTACCAGGAGGTGTTTGCCCCAGCTGTGAACTTGGACTCAGTCTGGACAATTGTTGCCCTAGCTGCCAAACACAATTTGGAGTTAGACCAGATGGATGTCTCCACTGCATACCTGAATGGTAAGTTAGAGGAGGAACTGTATCTCCTATCTCCAGATAGAGTTCCAATCTAACCTGGGTACTGCTGGAAACTCTGATGCTCCATGTATGGACTTAAGCAGGCAGGATGAACATGGAACAAAACACATGACAAGAAACTAGGAGAACTCAGATTTACTCATCTCAATGCTGAGACTTGCCTATATGTACTCTGAAAATCTGGTCAGATTTGTTTCTTAGTTATTTATGTTGATGATCTCCTCCTTGCAGTGAGTTCCAGAGGTTATATAAACTCCATAAATTACATGCTCTCCTCCTCCTTCAAGATGCATGACCTAGGGGAAGCCAAATACCTCCTTGGGATTGAACTTCATAGAGACTGGTGTAGGAGGGTTGAGTACTCCTATGGTTGCAAACACTCCTTTTCATTCATCTCAAGTGTCCACTCAAGCATCCACTGTGTCCATTGTCCATCTGGATAGGTTCATTTTGCATTTTGTTCATTTCTTCATTCATCCAGACTCTTTGTACAATCTACCTGTTTATCCAGGTCTGGATTGCATCAGTCCAGTACTGGATTCATATCATCCAGACCAGATTGTTTTAGCTTACATATCTGCTGGGTGCCAATTGGTACTGGATTAGTTATCTCTCATAGATAGAAGTCCATGGGTATTCCCAGGACTATAAAACTGGTGTATGACACCTCAGAATAGAATCTTTTCACACTTCCTATCATTTATCCTTAAGTTAGTTGTTTTCCTTTCAGTCTGAGGGGTAGTGGCCTAGGTCCTCACTCACTTAGCCTGTTTCTGCTGGCCTCCTTCCTTGGGTCAAGTCTATACTCACACCACTTTTCTTTGATTCTTATCCACTCTGGATAGGATTATTATTTTATACCAGAAACTCTGAACCATCTCCTTGTCCCAGTCCTAATATGCACAAACTGTCTTAGAATGGACCAGAATGTCCAACTCTGCTCCTGTGTGGACTCTGATGGTGCATGGCACTTCCTTGTCCACAAATGACCCAGAGGACAACTCCATACTGCCAGAAGTCCTTATTGGGAAAAAACAGGTGTCATATATCAGACTCAAACTCAAAGTGAGAATGAATGTTAAAGATGAGAATTCCAAGTGTAAGGAACTACTATGATACAGGCAGGTTTATATACCTATTACTGTGGCTGTGCTATGGAATACGATAGAACATCTCGGAACGATTACCTAACTTATGACATCATGGAATCTTCCAGAACATTCTACGACATTCTGATAAGATAAGGAGATTAGATATGATTAGATAAGGCGAGAGTGAATGTTGGCGAAGTAAGATTCTCGTGTTTCTGACATTACCCCCTTTTCAAGCTGACGCTCCGAGTCAGTAGTGTCTTCACTGGGGATTTCGAAATACATGAGTGGAAGGTGTGTGAGGGAGGCGGCGAAGTCTTTGAATCCGGAGTCGAATATGGTTATCTGACCTGACGTGCACATAGGGCAATCGCAAGGAATATCGATATTGATAGAGCGAATAGCCGTTGGGTTTTGTTTGTAGAAGTCGGCTAGTGCTTCCTTGGCATGCATGAGGTGTACCTTGGGTTCCCAGGTGCGATCTTCACGTGGGTATCCTTTCCAGTGTACTAGGTACTCGGTGTGACCTCGTCTTTTTCGTACGTCAACGATAGACTCGACTTCGTATTCATTATACTGTGGGATAACAGCAGGCAGGGGTGACGGTTTTGCTTGAGACAGGTATGCACTCTTCTCATAGGGCCATAGATGTGACTCGTGGAAAACGGGGTGTATGGTTTTCCAAGTTATTGGGAGTTCGAGTTCGTATGCGGCCGGACCCACTTTCTTTAGGATTTTAAAGGGGCCGTAACACTTATCTTCGAATTTCTTTGATGGCCGGTCTGATCGGATGTGTTTTCTGTCGAGAGGAACTTGATCACCGGGTAGGTATACGTGAGGGTTCCGGGTGTTGCGATCATAGTACTTCTTCATTTCCGTGGCTGCTTTCTCTAGCGCGATCTTGGCTTGCGCCTGCGTATCCTTCATTTGGGTGGCGAAATCCATGGCTTTGGCTGTTCGCACCTCTCGTCGGTTATCGATGGAAATGAGTGGCTGTTGTCCGTAATTGAGTATGAACGGACTGCTCTGGGTTGCGCTGGAGGTTTTCTGATTGTGCGCAAACTCTGCTAATGCCAGCCAATCGGCCCAATCATTTTGTCGATGGTTTACATAAATCCTCAGGTATAATTCGATCTCAGAATTTATATGTTCCGTTTGACCATCCGTTTGAGGATGATAGGCCATGGAGGGGTTTCCTTCGATTCGTAAGAGTGCGTATAAGTCGGTCATGAATTGCGACACGAATTGGGGTCCTCGATCTGATATCACCTTCTTAGGTAAGCCGTGGAGTTTAAAGATGTTGTCTCTAAATATGGTGGCGACTCCTTTGGCGGTTATCATGGATGAAATGGGGAAGAGGTGTATCATCTTCGAGAATCGATCGACGACTACTAAAATAGCGTCTTTGCCTTGTGAGTCGGGTATGGGTCCGATTATGTCAATCGATATAATTTCCCAAGGTGCGTTAGGTATTTCATTAGGGTGAAGTGGAGTGTGGGCCGACACGGGGCGATTCTTCATCTTTTGACACCTATCACATCCTTTCACATATCTTTCTACATCTTTTCTCACTGTCGGCCAATAATATCGTGTCATGATGAGGTCACATGTTCGGCGGGCTCCGGGGTGTCCTGTGATAGGGTGATCGTGATTCTCCCTTATAACTTGTTCTCGTAGGGATGATTCCATGGGAATGTAGAGTAAATCTCTCTAATGGATGAGCCCGTCTTTCGTGAGGCATTGCGTCGTTTCTTTAGTTAGACCCTCTAGTGCGTACTTTTCGGCACGTGATTGGAGGCGTTTTACTTGGGCCTCTATTGTTTCCTTTTGTTGTGCTCGAATTTCCACCTTTTGGGTTAGGAAGAAGGCGTGTTCAGACGTTGTGTTTGTGAACATTGAATCGGGGAGTAGAATTTTCTGTTTATTATCGTTTTGTACCCCCTTTTCAAAGTCTGGCCTCTGGGACAGAGGATCTGCTGGGTTTGATTTTCCGGAGCGATGTTTGAACGTAAAATCATACTCCTGGATAATCTGTTGACAGCGAGCTTGGTGTCGTGAAAGGTCAACCGGTTTGCGGTAGAACTCCAGGTTCTTGTGGTCAATGAGGATCTCGAACGGATGTGTAGCGCCGCGTAGGTATTGACGCCATTCTTTGAGAGCGAAGATGACCGCGAGCATTTCGAGGTCAGCGGCATGATAATTTCGCTCGGCATCGTTGAGAGATCTCGAGATAAACGCAACCGGGTGCCATACTCCTTCTTGTTGCTGTGACAGGACCACTCCAACGCCCACGCCGGAACTGTCGGTTTCAACCCGGTAAGGGTCGCTATCTGTTGGCATGGCTAGTGCGGGGGCAGACGAAAGCGTAGCTTTCAGCTGATCCATTGCAGCTTGGCATTTGTCATCCCAGACGAAGTCAACTTTCTCCGAAGTTAAATTATTGAGAGGATGTGCAATTTGTGCGAAGTTTTTGACGAATCGTCGATAGAAGTTGAGGAAGCCCAAGAACCCTCTTAATTGCTTTCGGGTGGTGGGTTGGGGCCAGTCAACGATTGCCTGTACTTTCTTGGGTTCCATTTTAACTTTATCTTGGGATACGATAATCCCGAGGAACTCCGTTTCTTGTACTTTGAAATCGCATTTGTCGTGTCGGAGATATAGGTGTTCTCGTCTGAGGATTGTGAGGACTTCTCTAACCACCTTGCGGTGTTCTTCGAGGGTTTTCGTGAATATCATTATATTGTCAATGTATACAACGACGACTCCACGATCGATGATTTCTTTAAATAGCGAGTTCATCATCGTTTGAAACGTCGCGGGGAAGTTCATTAACCCGAAGAACATTACGAGGGGTTCGAATAATCCTCGATTGGTTCGGAACACGGCCTTCCATTCGTCTCCTTCAGCCATTCTGACATTATTGTAACCCCATCTTATGTCAAACTTGGTGTAAAACCTAGCTGATTTCAACTTGTCGACTAACTCGTTGATTAGGGGTAGGGGATACCGATTGCATATGGTAATTGCGTTAAGCTTTCGGTAATCCTGTACAGGGCGAAGTCTTCCGTCTTTCTTCTTAATGAAGAAGAACGCGGAGGCGAAAGGACTTTTAGAAGGTCTGATGCGACCCGATTGAAGGTTCTCTTCGAGGAAGGCGTCTAGCTCCTTTTGTTCGCCGGGACCGAGGGGATAGACTTTGCAATCGACGGAGTGATCTCTGGGCATAAGTTCGATAGCGTGGTCCCAAGGTCTTCGTGGTGGTAGTTCGTCAAAGGATTCTTTTGCGAACACGTCGGCGAAGTCGTGTATGTACGACGGAGCTGCCTCTTCGAAGGTTTTCTTCTTCTTTTGTGCGAACTCCTTGGCAGCGATGTCGGTGGCTGTATTCCTTAGATAGGAATCGACATTTAATTGAAAAAGACGATCGCCTTCCGAGAAGCGCACTTCTTCCTCATCATCATCCTCGTCTTCGAAAAGCTCAGGTAGATGATCATCTTTACATCTGAATTCTAACCGACCGGTTGGCCAGTCGATCAGGGGATTGTGTGTCCTGAGCCAATCGTGTCCGAGGAATACGGTATTGATTCCTAAGTCTGTTATAGCAAGGGCGATTTTTTCATTATGGTCAAGCACACTTAATTCTACGACGACCATTTCTGTTATGTCACCTCCGGCGTTGAGAGTGCCATCGGCGTTATAAACCTTGACCACCCTTGGTAACTTGACGGTTTCAATTCCATGTTCTTTAACATATTTGACATCTATAGAAGATCCGGTACATCCCGAGTCGATGAGGGCCTTTGTTTGGTATTTGTGGCCATTATCGGTTTTAATCTCGATCGGGATCTCGAGGCTATTGCGGACTCTTCTTCTGGGTGAAGCCTTCTTAAAGCGGGGTCTCTTTTGTAGATCTCAGAGAATCCAAGCCGATTCTTCTAACGTCATTTGTTTTAAGTCATAGATGAGGGTTTTGTCGACTTCTGGTAATCGTTGGTCGTGTACGAAGGATCTGAGGTGAGTTATAGCTCGTTTCTCATCTCCTTGTATTTGTCTTTGGATCCAACGAATTGACCATGGATCGACGGTGTTTACCCATCGTGCTTCCGCTTGTTTACGTAGTTTGGATCGGCTGGTTGAGCCAAAACCTTTATTTCCTTGTTTGGTTTCGTCTAGTGTTTCTACTTCGACGACTTTGGGTGTGGAAATCTTTTCGAGGATTAATTGGGCTACGCGATCTTGCGGTTTCACGTGGAAATCCTTATCAGAGTGATTTACAAGTAGGATTTTTACCTCCCCCCTGTAGTCAGCGTTGATGACACCGGCTCCGACGGCTATCGAAGCTTTGACAGCTAACCCAGATCTAGGGGCAATACGACCATAATGGCCCGATGGTATCTTCATACTTAATTTGGTGGATACAAGCGCTTGACTTCGCGCAGGAACCACTATTTCTTCTGCTGCATAGATGTCATATCCTGCAGCGCCATCGGATCCACGCTGTGGGAGCGGGATGGTCTTATCCTCACGTTTAACCTCTAGAGGTATTTCTCGTTTAAGGATACTTATTTTATTCACCTTGGCCGGCGATAACTCACCCACGGCTTTCGGTGTTTCAGTCTCGGGTTCACTCTCGGACGGTTGTTCAATAGATAACACATCAAATTTGTTTACAGACGGAACAACGATACGAGAGTTCACAAGATTAGACGAATCAGTACGACCAGCTACTGTTCATTGACGGAAAAACCCTGCTCCTTCATCTCTTTCATAATCTCAGCCATCTCCTCATTTGTTTGATAATAGATTCTCGCGCCATTAATATCGATGTAGCGGAGACGGGGTTGTTGAGGTCGACGGGGGCGCATGTGGTCGGCGCAGGGCCAATCCTTTCCACATGTAAAACACTTTCCTTCGGCACGGGCTTTGTCGATATCCATTGGTATTCCTCGTCCCGTAAACGTTCCAACCTCCTTTGGTGGCGCAGGTTGGGGATTGTGGAAACCCGATGGAGGGTTGGTTGACAGCGGGGGAGGTCTGGCAGGGGCTTGGTATCGCGGCGGATATTTCTGTGGATCCAGGGGCCAGCGGAAGGTAGGACGATTATCTCTTCCGGCTGATCCTCCGGCGTTAAGAGCCTTGCGAGCTCTTCTATTCTGGAGGGATATTTCTGCCTGTCGAAGGCATCGTTCCCACCGTGTGATATCCGTGGAACTTGCGAGCATGGTGTGTGCTTGTTCAGCAAATCTGATTACTTCCTCCTTGACACCTTGTTGGACGACACGTACCAGTGTTTCATCAAAGGAGGGGCTGTGCTTGCAACCGGCCTCGTTCATCAACTGTCCCATCTCGATGAAGAAGTCTTCGATCGTACGCGTGCCTTGTTTTAACGTCATTAACTTCTCGTATGCCTCCCTACGAGCGGTTGCTGGCTTAAACTGGATGTCCAGCATCTCGACGAAGTCGGTCCACATGTGCGGGCCTCCAACGTGATTGTCGAAGTACCAGTCTGCGAACCTTCTTGCCGAACTCAGATTTTCATCTCCGAGGAAGCTGAGTGTGATGATGATCTTTTGCTCGTTGGGGGGGTGAACGGGGAAACCGAGAAAGTAGTTGCGGAGGGAGGTCATCCACGCCTTGTATTTGGATTTATCGCCCTTAAACACGAAAGGCTTGGGGGCGATGGACTTTCCCAACACAGGTCCCTGGGGAGCCATAGGAGGTGGCGAGGGACGGCGAGGAATCTGCACTCTCGGCAGACGTGGTGAGTTCGGAGGAGAAGAGCCAGGACTATCCAGGCTTTCTGGACCTCCGAACGGGAATGGTGGCACGACGAGATGGAGAGGGCTGCGAGCCCGACCTTTGCCCTTATCCTTGGGCATTTCAAGGGTGCGATGCGTCGACCGCGGTGGTCTATGTGGTGCCATAGGGCCATCTCGCTGCATATCCGCGAGAACTCCTTGGGCACAGTACAGAGTAGGACTTCTTGTGGGTTTAGGCGCGAATGACAGACCATGTAAGATGGGATCTTCTTCGTACGCCTTGATCCAGAGAGCATATTTCTCATTGAAGTCAAGGTCTGGGTTCTGATATGGGCGGACGATTTTGGGGACATATTCGCGAACGGCTGCTCCGGACATAATTGACCCGAGTGAAGTGTAAGGTGTATGCGGTGTCTGTCCACTGCCAGATGCTCTGTCAAGTGGACTCTCTGGTGGGCGCGACTGAAGGCGGGAAAAGGATGACGGAACCTCTAAAAACTCCGGGTTTCTTCGGGCAGACAGGATAACGGCTTCTTCAACAGCTTGATTCGGCTGGTGTGGGTTCCAGCAGAGAGGGGTAGACGGGTATGGCCCAGTGTCGAACTACGCGGTAACGATGCATATATCGGCGTGACGTTATGGGTGATCATGTGAACCCGCCCCAACTATTGCTATGAGGACCGTTCGCACCAGTCGGTCTGCACCGGTGAACAGGGGCTAGTGCTCTATGCCCAAAGCAACATTATCCTTATTTATACGGCGGATGACCGTGTATGCAAACTGTTTCCGTGTTATGCAGGGCCTGTCAAGCGGTACCATACTATAATCCCTTAACCCTGGGCCCGGGTGGCTTTAACGCAGCTAAGCGCGACGAAAAACATCGGGATGAAGTCGATTTAACGTCTGACGGACGCCTGTAAGAAATCTTGCGAGGGGGAAGCGGTCACCTGCTCGATGATTTGCTAGTGGGAGCTAAGGGCTCGACCAGCTAGGCGAAGAAGAGAAGAGAAGCGGAGAAGAGTGATCACGAAAGAATCGCGGGAGAAGGAGGGTGTGGGAAGTCGGGAAGCACAAAGTGTGCTTGGCGAAAGGAATACGCTTGGAATTATATCAGACTCAAACTCAAAGTGAGAATGAATGTTAAAGATGAGAATTCCAAGCGTAAGGAACTACTACGATACAGGCGGGTTTATATACCTATTACTGTGGCTGCGCTATGGAATACGATAGAACATCTTGGAACGATTACCTAACTTATGACATCATGGAATCTTCCGGAACATTCTACGACATTCTGATAAGATAAGGAGATTAGATATGATTAGATAAGGCGAGAGTGAACGTTGGCGAAGTAAGATTCTCGTGTTTCTGACATCATATCTCACAGTCATAGGCTCTCTCATGTACTTGATGCTCAAAACCTGTCCAGACCTAGCCTACTCCATTGGGACACTTAGTCATTGTCATTTTAGTGCTGCCCTGAAAGCCTGTCACTAGGAGGCAGCCAAGCATGTTCTCCATTATGTTCATGCAACTCTGGACATGGAACTCCAATACAATGGAAATGACACTTCCATGGATACTCTGATGCTGGTTGGTCACAGGACCCAGACAATTCCTAATCTACCTCCAGCTTTCTTTTTCTCAGCAGCCATGGGACCATCTCCTGGTCTAGCAAACAACAAAGTATGGTTGCACTATTTACTACTGAATCAGAGTACATTGGACTTAGTGTTGCAGGGAAATACCTCATATGGCTTCAGAGTTTCTTTGAGGAGATAGGACATCATTACCTCTGGGCCCTCCTGTTCAACTCCAAAGTTCCTTAATGAACTCCTGGACAAACTCATATAGCTCCTACATAGGAGTTATCAATGTCCTATAGAAGTAGTTGGAGATGGATAGGAAGGTTGGACTTGTGTCCAATGTCATGTCAGTATGCATTCCTTATGTTATTCCCTTACCCTACCTTTGCTTCATCCCTGTTCTATAATTTCGTGCCATTTCTCCTCCTTCACTATTTTGTTATGGAAATCACTTGTTTTGCTTTGGAGTTGATTGGACTTCATGCTTGCATCTTTACCCATCTTATATATATATATTCCCTTTCACTTCTGGGCTCCACTCAGTTGTTCCTGCTACTCCTTAGGTAGTGGCTGAGTGGGCAATTACTGCCCTTTTAATTAGATTTTTCACAATTGGTAACTCCTATGTGGGAGCTGTAGAAGTTTGTTAAGGAACTTCAGAGTTGGACAGGAGGGCCTGGAGAAGGTTGGAGTTATTGTCTCTAAAAAGCAGCTTAGATAGCAATATTACAATATGATGCAATAATAAAACTATGATTATTACAATGCATTGCTATGAGATTACTCGATGCTACTGTACTTTAACATAGTTCTATAGATATTCCTAAGAGACCATGTGGTACTATTTCTTGTCAAAGTAGTTATTTAGATGCAATTCATTGTACTTCTCTAAGGAAATATTGGCTGTGACCTGATGATCACGTCTATGACTATAAATTGGAATCAGTTCCACAGTGTGCATTACAGTCATGATAGAGATCATTACTATGTTATGGTGGGAAAGACCATCAGGCCCAAAAGAAAACTTCCATTGTAACTTGTACATCTTTGTGATATCATTGGGACTATTAAATATCTCAAAGAATGTGGACTTGGGACATGAGAGGAAGAGCTAATGGAGAACTTGATTGATAAAGGTAACATGCACCAGATCAAAAGGCCTTATCTTTGTCATTGAGATTATACAGTAAAATCATATCACAATTGCCAAACAGGAACTCCTGAGATGGAAGCAACACCTGTATGAGTTGGCTGGACATGATCTTCATTCTATTGAATCTTGAGAAAAGCTGGAGCTGGAATGTGTTCCAAATGTTGAGTGTGTCTACAGGGAAGGACAAAAGGCCAAGATGTGAAATGAAGCAATCAAGAGATTACTCAAACTGGGATAGCCAGTACATTGAGGAGACCCACTTAAGTGATTTTTTTCTCTGATATGGGTTAATGGTGACATGGGCTGCAACATATGCCTTGTCAGAGATGATGTCTGTAAGAAAATGCTTCTGGATAGGTTGATCTTGCAAGGAGAAAGCAGTGTGGTCAGTAAGGGACATGTAGGATCTATGCAAGTATTGGATTAACTTGAAGATCAGCCATTTCATCAGATTTCTCATTGACTCTGTGATATGTGTGTGACTCAATTTTTGTTCCCTTAATCTGTTGTTTGGGCTGATGCTCACTTGACATACATGCATGTTATGTGTATTGTAATGCAATCAAATCTCTACCATCTTCCACGCTCTTGTTCCTGAAGCTTCTTTTTTCCCCTTGTAGACCAATTATTTGCCAGATATTTGCTTAGGTCTATCTCTATCACATACCAGGTATGATCAGGGAATGGTCTTAAAGATGACTGAGGTATGTGATGGGTGCCTTGGATTTCATAGCATATTGGAAAGCAGGGAGGGGATGATATTAGGGGTAGCATCTCTTATATTTTCAGAGTATCTATATTGCTATGAAGCTCTAGCCCCAGCTGCCAGATGGGCAAATAAGGGCAAATAAATGGGCATTGTCTGTCTCTTGGAAGACCCATGGTGAGCAAAGGACAAGCCTAGGCACATTTGATCTTGCTCAATTTTGCTTGTTTTCAGACCATGAGTCCTTCACTTTTTGTTCTTCATGTTACTGCAAAGGAGATTCATCTACTTCAAGTAGCAATCCTGCTACTTGACTCAACTCCAGACATGAAGCAGCTGGCACATCAGTTAGAGGTGGCTATCTCTCAAGACAGTAAGTAAGTCATTTCTATTATTAGTACTATCTTCCTAATGTTACTCTAACACAGAATCAATTGGGGAGGAACTGATATCTTTGGTAGAAGGTAGTGACCTGGAAGCAGTAAGCAGCAATAATATATGTACAATGTAACAGTTTTCTGGAGGCAACTGGCTAACAGCTACCACAGATTCAGACTCAGACCTGTGCTCATCCTCTGACTCTGAGAGTGGAAATGAGGACTCAGAACTGGATGCAGACAATGCAACTGCTGTGCTGGTTAATTTACCTCCTAGGGGACAATGCAAATGGGGGGGAAAACACCTGATCAAATGCAGGAAAGTTGTTACTAGTGGTTTAGCTCAAGGGAAATTGCAATGGATGAGCCAGCAGGAGTATGCTCACTGTGTTAATCACTCTGTAAGCTCTTTCCTTACCCAGCTAGCTAGGGCTAGCAAGTGTTATGCTTGATCCCAAGGGGCCAAGCATGAACTTGGCAAGAGGTCCTAAACCTTAAGACATGGCAGCACCTTGCAGATGGCAAGGTCAAGGGTTTGTCCTAGCTTTAAGCTAGATGGGAGACTTCCTGGTGAAGTGGGTGGACCAAGGACAATCCCTTGTGATCAGGATGGGACACAGGCAAGAGCAAAAGCACTTACTCAAGTGTAGAGTGAAAACACAAGAAGAGGAATAGGATTATATAAGCCAAGTAGGTTCAAGCTGGAGATATGAAGGACTACATGGTGCAGTTTATATACAAGGATCAGAGGATGCTAAGTAATCATATAGAAACAGAAAGAATATCAAAGAATAATGGGCTGACTGATTGTTGAGTCAGCAAGCCAATGGTGAAACAAGAGTGATGAGTAAGCATGGAATAACAGAGAACATCAGAGAACAATAGAGTATGTGAGAGAAGGAACTATGAGCTTAGTGTAAAGAGAACTAAGTGAGGAGGAATGTAAGTCTGAGAAAGAAAAAGAATGAATATGTAATACAAATCATAACAGCAAGGACAAGGTAACCAGCTGGGCTGAGAAATTCAGAGGGCTAGAGAATAGAGAACAGCTAGAACTGGGAAACTCACTGACTTCCACTATCCAAAGATGTCAGGGAACTGGAGAGAATGATTTTATAATCATGCTTACTAGAATTCAACTAGTATTCAAGTGTCAATGGTAAGTTTTTCAGTACTAAAAGGCTGAGCTTTTATTATTTATTTCTACTTAGCATGATGGACTCCTCTCCTGAGGTTCCTAGCATTGGCAAACTGTATGAAATCAAAGTTAGGCAACTAAATCTTTCCTCTATATAAGTTCATGAAATTATGTACCTATGCATTAATTATACTATTACCTATATATCAAGCCTTATAAGGTATGTTTGTAATTCAAACCTGAGCCAACCCAAATCATGCTGCCTATTGGACAGCCCAATGAGCACTTAAGAAACCTGATGTGTAAAATGTCTTGAACAAAATGGGCAGTCAGTAGAAGTACAAGAGCTTACAAGCACTTATGATATGTAGTAGTGAATATTTTGATTGATGGAGATGCCTCTGGGCTGAGAGTCTGAATTGTGTGTTGGCAGTGATAATATCTTGTGTTGCCTGTCTTATCTTAGATTACAAGATTATCACTATTGGAGGATTATGCAGTTGATTAAATTGCTTGGTATCATATCAACAACAGTATGATCTATCTACTATGTACTAATAAGCAAATGACTGTGGGCTCTAATTCTGTCCTTGAGCAAGTTCAGTTGCTCATATCAATGAGGGTGACTTAGTAATGTGAGTACTTGAGCATATATCTCTTCCATTCTTGGTGGTGAAAACTCAACTATGTGGAATGTACCATTGAGATGTTCTGAAAGCACTGAATAGAGTGCAGTATTATGTGAGAAAAACTTGAGGTCATGTCATCAACAGATGAGTAGAGGTTGCCAAGCCAGACTGCATTAAGAACCACTGATATGAATGTAGGGTGTTCAAATAAACTGATTGTTATATCATATATGCTGACCTAATTATTTTTTATTTTCACTTCACTTGTTCACCTGTCACGTGACCAGATCACATGACATGGCCTAGACCATGACATCATATGACATCATAACATATGGTCACCTCACTCTTTTAATTACCATTGCTACACTTCCTCATCACAGAACTCTCCTACACCCATGAGATATCACTTACCATATGTAGATACTGTTCACACCTTATCTGTAGCATAGCTTGGTCTGTGTGCCATTGCTCACAATATATAAAGGGTGCATCCTCAGCTAGTATTCCCAGCTTTGGCCACTTGTTCCTTGGGTTAAAACCTTGGACGATAAGTGCTCTCCTCTGCTCTTTACATTTCGCGAGGCTTTATGGCAAGCCTTCAGAAGACTCAGCTTCGATGTTTCACCTCTGGCATAACACTGATGAGATTTCTGGCCTAAGCAATATAAGCATAAGTGTATATTAACATATTATTAAGTAAAAGAAAACATACTGAATCCCATCTGTGAAGCCACTAGTTATCCCATAGGAGAGGAGGAATAGTGATCTGCTTTGTCATGACTTTGGCATCAAGGTTTTTGTTCCAGATATCAGAGTGGAGGCCATACCTCATAAATAAGTTCTCATGTGAGATCCTTGAATAGTTTTTGTGTTGTTATAACAAGAGTCTCAACATTCTTCATATATTTGTTATTAGTTGTGCCACTTCAAGATATTGGCAGCTCTAAAGAATTGCATTAGTTTCCTATAGTGAGAGACAGAGAAACATATCTATAACTTTGACTATAGTGACTCTGAGCAACATCTGGGACATCTCCTTAATTTGTTCTCTTGAAAGCATTCCATTGATGCATAGAATGTTTCATCACATCTCAGAATGTGCCTGAGTAAGAGTATTGCCAATTTTGTCTGGTGGCATTGCACTGTCACTTACTGTGGTATTAGATACCCTGATAATAGGGAGGGCAACCAATGTGGATGTGAAAGCCTTGTTTTGCTTGACCACTACTGGGAGGTGGTGAATTGGAGGGGGAGTTTGTGTAGCTGATGTTTCATTTCTAGCTTAAACATTGTCAGTATTCATACATTAATGACTTGCTGAAAGCACTTACATGAAAAACTCTGGCAACAACTACCTCACCATGAGCTGTCAGAACCACGATTTCCTCATTCACAATAGTTATGCTTTTAACCCCTATTATAAACCCCTGTCCTTAATCTTCAACCTGATTATCTTATATTTCCCCTTTATCCATTAATTCAGGTCTAGACTACCTTCAATTGTGTCATTCCATTGACATCAGGTCATGTCATCACCATGACATTATTCCATCTCTCAGTTATTTATCATTTCATATTTAGTTTCCATTTGATCTGTTATTTAATATCCCTTAGTCATATTCAGGCACAGGGCTCATCTAGATACAGGCCTTAGGGTTAGATATCCTATATAAGTAGCACTTGTCCTGTACAGTAGTCCTCATGCTTAGTATTCTCATCACTATGTGTCATTCTCTGTGTGTGTGTTCATCCGCACCTTAGTCTGATTTGTAGTTTCAGCCTCTTGACTTTCTCACTTTGAGTTAGTTCCTGATATGAACTTGCTTATTTGGGTACAAAGATATGTATGCTGGGACAAAACACATGCCTGGCAAGACATATGGCATAGCATGGGCACTGTGACCTGCCACACATGGCATCTAGACACTTAGACAGCATATATGATCAGTACTGTATTTGTGGGGCCAACTGAATTGTGACTATGTGTAGATATGTGGTGGGAGGACAGGGTGGGAGCAGAAATGGGAATTATCAGGATCAGGGTTTGAATAAGATGTACTGGATTGAGTATAGATCTGAGACAGTGATGAGAAGGCTTCAGGATATATCAATGGATTGGGCTTGGGCTCAGGATATACATAGCAATGGAATTGGTGGGGTATAAAATGTTGATCATGAAGAACCAGATGGGTCATTGACATGTGAGGGACCAAATGATGATTGACCCACTGGGATTTCATCCTGGAGAATATGGTAGGAAAGGGGATTGCT
>JBBPMX010000103.1:0-27134 GCA_038090515.1 Pulveroboletus cf. viridisquamosus | reverse complement strand
AGGTAGTCGAGCTCCAATGCCAATTGGGCTGGGTGCTCTGGGAGGCGGAGTGACAGGTGGGCTAGGCGCAGGCGGAGGAGGTGGTGGCTCATCATGATCCAGGAGGCCCCCCTGAGGAGGCGGCATCCCCGGAGCTGCAACTGGCTCATCATCGTCGACATCACCAGGCAGATCAGGTGGCACATATGGCGCGTTTGGTGCAGGTGCAGGCGCATGGGGAGGGTTGACAGCTCGGGTGGGCAGGCGAGTCACGCCAGGTCCATGACTTGGTCGTTCATCAAAGTCAGCACGCTCTGAGATCAGAGTGCGCTTCGTGGTAGGGTTATAGAACTTCCATCCCTTGTAGCCATCTGGATAGCCAATAAAGATGCACTTATCATAATGGGGGCACAATGGCTCTCGTTTGTCCTTTTGGATATGGCACAATGGCTCTCGTTTGTCCTTTTGGATATGGACATAGGCAGTACACCCCCAGACACGGAGGTGCGAGACATCTGGTTTGTGACCATTCCATAGCTCATATGGAGTAGCATTGTCCAAGGCAGCTGTGGGACAATGGTTCCAGACGTGGACAAGTGCCGCAAGGGCTTCACCCCAGAATGACATGGCGAGCCCAGACTCCTGTAGCATAGCGGTGATGCGCTCGGATAGGACTCGATTAGCACGTTCTGCTACACCATTTTGCTGAGGGCGTCTCTGATGACATGTGACTCGCAGGTTCTACTACTCTAATGTGTAAACAACAATAAACAATAATAAGTCATGCCACACTGTGGCTTACATGTGCGCAATCACCAAGCTCAACAGAGTGATACCAAGGCCCAGCAGATGCTAAGTGGATTCCAGCAGTGGACTTCAAAATCAGTGATCCAGCTTTCATCAAGGCCAAGTATTTCTGCTCCACATGACCCTCTAAGAAACTATCCAAAAAGAACTTAGGGCTGTATAATATTATTGCCAAGGCAGGAAGCCACTCTTTTACCCTCCACCTTCCAGATTTAATGAAGTCCAATCATCTGGTTTTTCATGTCTCTCAACTGTGAACATAATGCCAAACTGCATTCAACCTCCACCACCTCCGGTCAAGGTAGATGGCAAACTGGAGTATGAGATATCAGATATTCTCAACACTATATAAGTTGGATAGACATGATGTGGCTAAGTGGCATATACCTGGAGTCTGATGTCAGAGACTAAAGGTCCTGACATGGAACTCACAGGTTCTACTACTCTAAAGTGTAAACAACAATAAACAATAATAACTAATGTCGTGACTAACAAGTCTAGTGGTCAGTATGTAGTCAGTCATGGTGTACAATCATCAAGGTCAACACTATATCTGGTGCATTGGTCTAGATACAAAGGAACTGATGAAGACTTCATAGTTACCTGCCACAGAGCTTGATCACACATCTAATCTTGTCTTGGAGTTCCACTTCCAGTATCTGGATAAACCCAGACCTCACATAGCTTGATGAGAAAAACTCCTCCTGTTCCAAAGTATCAACCTACACCTCCACATTCTTATCTGGCTCCATGTCCACCTCATTTTCATACCCACTTATGTGCCTCCTTTTCCTTCTCCTGGCACTTCACCTCTACAGCCTTTCTGTGCTCCTCCTCCTGTCTCTGCTTTATTGCCTCCACCTTTTTCTTCCTCTGCTCCTCCTCCACCCTCCAGTTTGTGGCCCTCTAATGGTGCTTGCTGAACTTCACCATCATAGCATCATTGTCATCCTCCTTACACTTGACAAGGCAGTCATCAGGCCAGTTATGGACTTGATCAAGTATGGATGTCAGACATGTTGATGGTAGGATGACAAGGAGCAGGAACCCCTAGAGCATTCTCTTTATAGATTTATTTGAACTCTGTTCTGGATTCTGTTTCTTTTTCATCACTCCATGCTATTCTTCACTAACAGCCTTCATGGGTTCAGGCCTAGAAGGCGAATACTGTCATATCCATCCCAATCTGGATTCTCAGATCCAACTCCAGACTTAATTTCAGACCCATCTCCTCTAACCTCTGGCACATTCTCAATGAGTCCACATCTCTAACATTCTAGACACTCTGTATTTAGTCTTTCTTGTTCTCTATATTACATTCCATTCTTCACTTACAGTACATAGCCACTAGCCTCACTTCTGTCCACTCTCTGTTCCTACTGTAGCCGTCTGTATGGAAGCAACCAGGGGGGGGTGTGTTACGGCCTACCCCTGACTCTGAGTTAGCAACCAGACCCCCCCCTGTTATGCGTTACGGTTGCTAATATTAGCAACCCAGCCGGCGTGCACCGCGCACAGGGTGTTACGGCCGGAAGTTTAGCAACCGGTGAGAGCATTGGGCTTCGTTATTGCGTTGAACAACGCCAGAGGGTACTCATAGTATAGAAAACAGAAATACCAGCGTTGTACTGAATCTTGTATCGCAACGATGACTCCTACGGGCCCATCCTCAGAGCTGATCTCACGAATTCATCATCTACAATGTCTCCTGGAAAACCTTCCATCAACGCTGCCTCTCAACCCTGTGGAGTCCAACTACTATTTTGGACTTGATACGAAACTTGTTGATGAGGAGGGCGTATGGTATGCCTTTAACCGGAACCTTGAGGTCTGTTTCGAAACACATAAACTTGGCAAGGATGAAACAATAGTCTTCCGAGAGCGAGGGGAAAGGTACAGAGCACTGATTAAAATGATAAAAGCTACCGCAAAGGCCCTTCCTGAGAAAGATCGTACCTTTTTTCGTGATGTATGGCTTGAACGGCTCATTAAGGCCACAGAACTCCAGGGTGCGAAGGCACTACCTAAGTACGTCATACATTGAAAGCTGAATAAATATACCTACCTGAACACTGCATATCATAGGCGAAGAGTTTCTGCAGAGGATGCAGATGAAAATGGTGGACCTGGAAAGTGGGCACGCACCTCCAGTAATAAGCCATGCCTGCCATCCCGAATGGGGCCACAGTCAGATGACCTGGACACAGATATCGAGTGTGGCACAAAACGCAGGCCCGCTGAAAAGCCGACACAGATGTCAGCCCAACAATCTTGGCAAAACAAAGTTAGTATCAAACCGACAGAGACGACGCGACCTGCTCCAGAAGGACTAAGCAATGGCTCTGTGCCTCAGCGACAGCTTACCTTCCATGACTTCAAATGGAAGCAGATTGAGACAGAGGAGGAAAAGGCATTGCAGATCAAGAGGATAGCGAAATTCGACAAGAAAATGGCCCAAATGATGGAGCATGAGAACGAGAGATGCAAAGATCAGCGCAAGGCTCACCAACGAGAGCTTGCTGCTAAAAGACAGTGAAGCTGGCGTCAACGCCAGCACAATAAAGACCAGGATCGTTCAAATCGATCTATCAATAAAGTAGGTGACTTTTCTCAAACGAATCAAAAGTTATTGAGAAGAATACACTTGTATTAGGTTTTGAAGGACGTACCATTGGTCCATTCAAGTGATGTTGATGTGGTTGCAATTTCACGTGTAGACCATGGAAGCTGGAAAGAGGAGCGAAATGGAAAACACGGAGGTACTAAACAAGAACGCCATAAGCGCACAAACTGGTACCACCCGCTCCTGTGGATCCACATTGACCGAGCGGCCCGAATATATAATTGGTCACCCCAGGGAATGGTTAACGCCCTCAAAAAGGACCTCTCACAACTTTTTTCAAGGCTCAACAAGGGTACCGTGTCCCGATGGATTGATCAAACCAATCATCAGTGGTCAGAGGCAACACTTCGTAATATTGAGAATGGACACACGCTCGCTGGATCAGGTCAATCTGGGATTCTTTCCCACCATCCGAATGTCCAACAAGAAATTGTGGAGAAGCTCAAAGATTTACGCACTTCTGGGGTTCCAATCAATGTCACCATAGCTAGATCTGTTATGTTGGTGGTGATCAACAAGCACATTCCTGAGTTACTAACGACTTTCAAGTGTTCTGAGGTATGTAACTCTGTACTCTGCCTTTGTTCCGACTTGGTTTGTTAACGTTTATGTAGAAATTTGTTCGGTCATTCTTTGATAGCGTGCTTAACTGGTCCCCTTGCAAGGGGACACGTATGGCTGCAAAACTCCCTGTGAATGTGGAGGACATATGTGAGGAGGCTTTTTTCTGACTTGCTTATATTATGAAGTGGAATGATGTGCCGCCGAAGGTGCATAAACCTCACATTGTATAATCTACTATCTGATTTACTTTGCCAATAGCTCGTCGTCGGATTTGATCAGATTGGCTCATATGTTCTCCCAAACAGTGGAAGTACATTTGCTGAATGTGGATCACGACAGGTTGACATTGTCGCAAAGGATGAAAAGTGTGCCTTTACATTGCTTGTGGCGAGTATGCCAGAAGGGACATTTCTACCATTTCAACAAGTTTGGGCTGGGGCAACTGCTCAGTCCCTTCCATCGGCGAATGCACAAGGTATGGCCACGGCACGTGAAAACGGGTTTGACTTCGTGTTCGCAAAGAGTGACAAAAAGGGAAGTCATTTTAGTACACTGAAGACAATGAAAGAAGTATGTTTCAAATACTATTGCATATAATATCATACTGACAACCTCGTATAGTGGATCAAACATATTTTTGAGCCCTACTGTCGTCGGGTCATCGAAGCCGATCCTAATCTGGATGATAATCAAATTTCAATCATCTACCTGGATTGTTATCCAGTTCACATTAGCGAGGAGTTCCGGTCCTACGTTTCCAATGAATTTCCTCATATCATCCTTTGTTTTGTCCCTGCTGGTTGTAAGTGCTCGTTCACCTAAAGCCGCCATGTCTTATCGTTACGCTAGGCACTGGTATCTTTCAACCTGCCGATGTGGGACTCAATCGTGTCATCAAGCATTGCCTCAAGCAGCATCAAACCCAATTCCTTGTGGATTCACACGAAGAACAAATGAAGCATGGACTGATAGCAGACCAGGTCAAGTTCACGACGTCGCTTCCCGTTTTACGAGATGCATCGGTTTCCAGCATCGTAAGTGTGTATGACTTCATGACAGGACCATTCGGCCGCGAACTTGTTCAAAAGGTATGTATTACCATCTGTTTTTATGTTAATCTAACATTGGTCTAGTCTTGGTTGAAGTGTGGCGTCAAGCAATGGAACTTATCCACCGAATGTCTGACCAGCAAAGCCACACAAATTGCACTCAATGAGTACCTTTGTACTCATCCTGTCCTTCACAACGAGATCAAAGATCGAACAGGTATTGTGCTTGGGGTTGAAGACCAGCAGAACAACAACCATGATGTGGTGGATGACGCAGATGTCCCCTCAAGTGCAGTTATCCGTGACGCTTTGGGTTTAGATGCCGAGATACCCACTTACGTGGACCAGGCTGCACACTGTGTTGAAAGTGCTAATGTGGGTCCAAATAATACTCTGGAGGCTGCAGGAGAGTATGAGGACATATGGTCCTTTATCAACTTTGATGCTTGCCTGTGATTAGCTCACTGACTAGTGTACTCGTCTATGTACAAGATTGCGACCCCTGCGTTACGCGTTACATTGCTACTGTTAGCAACCGAGTGATCCAAGCTGCATTACGCCCAAAATTTTAGCAACCAACCCCCCCGTTATGCGTTACTTTTAGCAATGCAACCACCCCTGCGTTACGCGTTACGGTTGCTTCCATACAGACGGCTACAGTATGCTCTACTTAGGAGCACAGCTCTAGCCTACTTAGCATCCACACTCCAAACTATTAGTGTAAGTATTAGTAAGACCTATGTTTCACATCCATATATAAGTCTCTGTACTTCTGTTATAGAAACTTCAGTTTGAATATCAACTCAAACTCTCTGGATCCCTGACCACTCTGTTCCCCTTGAGTCCCCAGGCTCTCCTCTGACCTACCCTTGACCTCTGTTACTTGCAACAAGGTTAATCTGACCCACTTCTGTTCTCCAAAATTATAGGACACCCCAGATTTGTGACAAGGGTGTATGTATCACATATAGTGAGGCTGAGTTTGTTCAAACTCCAGAGTTCTGGAGTTACCCATCCGGAGGTCCAGTTTTAGCAATTTCTCTGCCAGTGATGTCTCAAACCTACCACATTGTAAATATATAGCAGCACACATTAGCTGTGATATACATATTGACAATGGACCACAGGTTAATTGAAAACACCTGGCTTGCCAATCAAAAGTTTCTTTGTTTTGCTTGACCTATCATTGATCATCTCCCAACTCTGCCATGATCTCTTCAATCTTTGAGCTCACTCAGCAATATACAGTCATCAACAAAGGCTTATTATGTATCTGGGCAAACACATGAATGGCAGAGTCTAGTGCAAAATCACCTGTGTAGATATTAATAGTCTGAATATTAATAGATTGGCTGTGAACAATGGTGGCTATATAATATCACTAGCACTGGTTCCTGATTGCTCTTTTTGTGCACTCATTCTAACCATCCAATCTTATATATATATAGTCATTCATAAGATAATGCTGCCTCAATGAGTTGGATATGTTTAGACCCTTCACTTATCTGTTTTCTACATTGTTTTGATGGTTCACTGGAGGGAGAACACCTTACTCAATGGTAATGGGTTGCCAATGTGATACTGGATGCAGCCATATCACCTCTCTGCATTTTAATCATGTATATGAGATTTGCAGAAGTTCTACCAGTCATGTGTATCACATTGCTATGACTTGGATTCACACCACCTCCTGCTCTCATTTGTTAAGTCCTTGTAATCATTGGGTGATATCAGTTTTAGTACCTTATCTTCCTTTGGGAAGTGTTTTAAACTTGCAAGTGACTGACTGAGTAAAAACAGTCTCAAAAAATGAGCATTGACATGTACAATATGTATCTACCATACCCTGTTATTTATCCATCAGCCAACAGGAATATCATAGGGATTAGTGAAAATGCCCTATGAGGGTGCTCAGTGCATTGTTTGTGATCTCACTTGGGATCTGAATACACCTGGAGACTGAATGAAATGAAGGGTCCACATTGGATGCAGTGAGCTATATCTATTGATTTGATATGGCATATATGTATGTATTCAACATCCTCTCTTAAGATTAAGTTGGAGCTGCTCATTGGGTCACTTGATTTAGTACATCATGCAAACATTATCGGTATAACAAGGGAGGAGGGTGATATTGATATGTAGTCCACTTTGCAGATGGATAGTTTGGTCAAGGATATCATGGCACCATCCACAGATGCCAGCAGTAGTTTTTTAATGGATGAGATTGCAGGGAACAAGCATCATAGGATTAGAACAAATCAGAGCTAGGAGACATTATTGAGTCTATTAGTGCAATATGTATTCTGGGTATCAGGGGTATATTTCCATCATATGCATATATAACCTTCCATAAACTCACCATTGACTTCTTCACAGCTGGGTTGCTGAAAGAAGTTACAGGTCTCAGCAAATGCCAGCCATAGTTAGACATATATATTAACCTTATCTGAATCAAGGAGTGTATGAGTTGGCAATGGCAAGCTGTACTTTCTATGATGAGATATATATACAGTATGTCAAGGAGCTGCTAAAGTGGAAGAATAACACAGGTTTATGGTTCCATGAACCTGTGCCATTAATCTGCAAAATGCCTAAAATGAAACAACTGGTCTTTGAGCATAATGTTATTGCCTGAGGGAGGTGACTGAAACAGCTCACTCTCACAGTGATGATAAAGCTAATGGCTATTTGCATATCATACATGGCACAAAACATCTGCTCCTACACTTTTCATGTAGGCAAGCCTCTTTACACTCCATATTACAATACATTGTGTGTGTGTATTCCTCTGCCATTTGGGGATGATGCTGAACTTGAATTTGATAAAAAGTTCAGTAGCACCAACCAAGGTGAGAGTACTGATCTGAGAGGATCTCTATCAATCATTTTATCTAACAATCAAAAATGACTATTGGTGTCAAGAAGGCAGTGGAAAATCAGTAGAGAGGACAAGTCAGCTGATTTGAGGGAGCAGACAAGGAGGACATATGAACAAGCAAGAAGAGTTAGGAAGCTTCAAGGATAGCTACTATTTGGAACACTACCAAAGTGGTAGAAAACAAGATAAGTGTGATGGGGAACAAAATGGAAGGGATAGTGTAGCAAATGGTGACAGGCATAGTAACTCATAATGAACCTTTTTCTAGAAGGAAATAATCTAAATACTAGGGGCACATAATGAACTGGCCTGTGGGTGATATGTGATACAATCCACAAAACATGTCAAAAGACATGCAGTGCAGTTAGTCACACTATTATTCATTTCACATAATTCACCTCCTTCTTTTCCATTCCTATCTAGCTTTAGTAAGCCATAAATACCCTCTCTTTCTCATGACTTGAACATCCCATCCAGTACAATTATCTGCATGCTATAGCTGTCATATCTGCTCTGAACCCTGTCCTCCAAATTCTCACATTATTTCCAAACCTTTATAATCCAGATTTATACCTTTGCACCTGGACCTCTCCCTTTTCTCTCAGACTTTCATAGTTACTATATTTAGTATTCCCATTGTTCCCCTTCAACCCTTCATTCTTATCCTTAACCCTTCATTCCTACCTTAGACCCTTCACCACATCATATGCCTCCTCCTATGTATGTTTTCCATTTCCATATGCTCTTCTCTTACCTGATGTATCTTACTATATGCTTTTCCATTCCTCCATCTGAACTCCAGACTGGACTTTAGTATATAAGCCCCTTGTACTCTGTCTTTGTACCTCAGTACTGTCAAGTCTGGGTCCTTTGGACTCAAGTCCGATTGGGGGTCCAAGAGTTAGTATATGAAGTTCATGAGGGGATGGACAGAGTTCAGAGTGGCAAGGGGGTACCTAGGAGGATGTTGGCACAGGACTTATGTGTTGCGCCCTTGTCTAGGCTCTGTCCTCGTATTTCATAGAAGGGGAGTAGAGGGTAGGGGAGAAGGGAGTCAGACGAGAGACAGGAAGTGACTAGTTTGATATTCATACTAAGGTATAGAAGCGGAACACAGGAGGTTTATATACTGAAGTCTGGTCTGGAGTTCAGACAGAGGAATGGAGGACCATATGGTAAGGTATATTGGGTAAAAGGAAGCATGTGGAGACAGGGAACATATGTAGTATGAGCATATGGTGTGGTGAAGAGTCTAAGGGATGAGGCTAAGGGTTGTAACTAGGGAATGGAGGGTTGAAGGTATAAAGGGAATACTAAATAAGGAAAGCGAGGGAAGTCCGATACTAGGTGAATGGAGTCCGATACAAAAGAGATGAAGTCTGAGTGAAGGGGTCCAGAGTTGGACAAGTGAGGTCTGGAGTAGGGGTTCGGAGGCCGGAGTTAATAGGGGCTGGGATGGCTATGACAAATACAAATATTGAACTACTCACCTCTAGCCTCTTATCTGATCTCTCTCTTTTTCTCTCTTTCCTCTCTCTATTCTCCTATATGTCCTGTGCCATAGTCCTTCTATGTAGGTATCCTTTCTGTTACTCCAACCTCTGTTTGTCCTCTGAAAAACTTTGTATACTAACCCTTGGATCTCCAACTGGACTTGAGTCTGGAGGACCTGGACTTAACAATAGCATTAGTTTCCTTTCATATATTAAGTTGGGTCTTGATCCAGCTAAGCCTAGTGAAAAATTCCTTTTCTCACTTAATTTATGCCTAATAGATGTTATATCATTCATTTAAACACATATAACTCCCAACCCTTGACTTCCAGTGCCATATTGATAAATCTCTTCACAGAGAGAATGAGCAAATTGCTTTGGGCAATGATAGCTGCAAGGAAATTCTTTCTGGGGGTTAGATTGATTCAAGCTCTTTCAGCCAGTTTGAGCATTCTGGCTCCCCTCTATCTCTACCCAGGTTGGGAAAATATGTAGCAGATAAGGATAAGGCCTAGAGATAGATAAAATATGCCAAAGCCATAAAAGCAAGCAAGGTTATCTGAGGTTCTCTTTCTCACAGACCCCAAAGCTCTAGGGCTTGGCTATCAGTTACAACATTGCAGCACTTGATATAGTCAAATAGAGCTGGGTTAGTCCAAGGAAGACTTATGTTAGTAAGGAGGAATAGATACTAGAGGAGCTTTTTTAAAGCAACTTTCAAATATTTCTATGAGATAGGCAGTATGTTCTTCTCTCATTTTATCCCCTATATCTGAAACTTTCTCTCAGTACTCTAGTTGCAATTCTTGACAAGGAAGGTCATAATATGGTTGCACTTGCTGGAAGACCTGGCTGTGATGATTGAGATGAGCTTCAGAATTGAATGAGCTTTAGCAGACTGAAGATAAGCTGAAGGCTTGTGGTAAAGAATATAGAGGTTATTTTGTTGCAATATCTGCTGAGATTTCATATGGGAGAGGCTAAATGATATAAATTTATTGTAAATTCAAAAAAAGCACCCTAAGAACATATATATAGGTCCCTGGAAACTTGAAGCAATCTCTCCTATCAAACCAGATGATTATTGATGACCTTGCAAGAGATCAGGTCTTTCAATGAGCTGCAGAATTTATGGACTGTGTATATGTTGAAATTGATGCTTGTATTCATATTTTGCTCAGCTGTACAGGTACCTTTTTCTTTTATGTACCCAAGTTGCACAAAGAATATCACAGAAATACATATGTCCCAGCTATATAATAAATATCCTGATCTGAAAGGGATTTCCACAAGAGTATCTTTCTGACAGTGATATTCAATTGTGATACCTGTGTTGTAACATTGGAGCACATTGATAAGATGAACCTTCTGTTTGGCCTCTGTGTCATCTTTGCCGGATTATACAACCTGATTAAAGATGGCCATCTAATTCTTTTTAATCTGAAGTTATGTAGCTATGCAGTTTCCTTCTGGTACTGCAATTTTTGTATCTTTGAGTACAGTTTATTATAGAAATGCAACTATCCAACCTGGTGAAGCATGCCAATCATTCACTCAATTTCACCCAGGCAGCTTGTTCTGTTGGGTTGAATATGGGTTCAGGTTCAGGTTGGTGAAATCCTTACCAACTGATGTTAAGCAGCACCTTGAAGAAACCCATGATGAATGCTCTTCATGTTCCATTAGTTTATTCTCTAAAGTAGCTGAACTAGAGCAGGATCATTGCAAGGTACATGGGAATGAAGGCTATGGTGACTATCTTACATTGCTCAATTTCACATGATACAATTGTATATCAACATACATAGCACAAAAAATGTATTAATCTTGTATCTTGGTCAAGCTGGAGGCATTTAGGCAGTGAAAACATCCAGGCCCAGAGTTTCTTGTGCCATTGGCATGCAATATCATATGAAAAGTTGACCATTATCAATAGGGAGTGTGTGATGGTAGAAAAGATAAGATAGTGTTGAGCTTGGTGATTGTGCACCATGACTGACCACATACTGACCACTAGACTTGTCAGTTACATCATATAAGCCATAGTGTGGCACTACTTATTATTATTTATTGTTGTTTACACATTAGAGTAGTAGAACCTGCAAGTTCCATGTTAGGACTCCTTAGTCTCTGACATCAGACTCCAGGTATGTGCATGTTAGCCACATCAATTATTAGTCTCTGACATTGGACTCCAGCTGCCTGAGTCAGCTATTTAACATGTTATGAGCCCCACACTTTAAATCTAGCTTTACAGCTCACTACCTAGGCAAATTTATTTTCACTTTTTCCAACCTCAATGGCATAACCCTCCATATCCAGCCTCTTAATGGCAACAACTATACCACATGGAGTGAAGAGATTAAGGCTCTTCTACACTTGAAAGACCTCTGGCATCTCATAGATAGAAAGGAGAAGAGACTGACCTCTGGAGTGAAGAAGTAGGAGTCCTGGGATATCAGGCAGGACAAACAACAGGTGAGCTGATGCTCAATCTCATACCAGACCAGCAAGTGCACATTCAAGCCTCATAGAATGACCCCACTGCTGCTTGGAAGGCCCTGGTGACCTATTTCATTTAACAAAAGGCCAACATGTGCTTTATAGCCTATGAAGAGTTCTTCTCAATCAGAAAGTATGCAAATGAGACCCTGCCAGCCCTTAGTGCCTGAGTTGAGCAAGCTATGGCCAGAATCCAGGAGCTGCACTCCTTATCTTTCAGTTTGATTACTTCCAACACAAAATTGAGCTACATGTGCCTTGGGACTAGAATATGCAAATTTCACTTCATCTCTTGCCCTGCTCATGGATCTCGATCTCAATAAGGTTAAGGTCAAGGCAGCATTCCAGACAAAGGAGCTGAATCACTGGCCCCACCCTGACATCTCCACCTTGCCTGACAGCTTTGCACTATCTGTATCTACCCCTGGTTACCATTGTAACCCATCCTCTCCCTGTGCCTTTTGTGACAAGCCAGGGCATTGCCAATGCACTGAAATGTGTGAAGAACATGTACAAGGGCAAGCAAGGCAAGCAATCCAACACTGTGTCCATTGCACCTGTAGCTGCACCTACACATCCCATAGCTACCAGTGCCAATGCTACCACTTAAAATATAGTAGAACAAGCTGGGAATGCAAGTTTTAATTCCATGGATCCTTCAGATCCTCTCTCACCACTTCAACTTGATGCTGACATGGATTAGAATCACCTTCTGTGATATTATCATATTTGTGACTCAAGCACAGCACTATTTTTTGGACATTATGGCATTTCTTGATTATGTTCTCTATTTCCTCCCTACCTCCCACATGCCTTCTGCCCCTCCCCTGTCTGCTCCAATTGGATGGGCTGTGTTACTGCAGACACTAGAGTTTATGACTGTTAGAACTGGGGTCTCTGGGAGGTAACTCTGGAACTCCAGAGTTTGAGCAGGACTTGGCTTCACTGTGTGTGGTGCACCCTTGTCACAACTCTGGGGGTGTCCTGTAATTTCAGAATGGACAGAAGAAGTCAGATTGGCCCTGTTGCAAGCAATGAAGGTCAAGGATGATTCAGAAGAGAGTCTTGGAGACTCAAGGGGGTCAGAGTGAGCTTGGGAGACTGTCCAAGTCGATATTCAAACTGAAGTATCTATTACAAGTGTGGAGACTTATATATGGGAGTAGAACATAGGTCTTACTAATAATCCAGAGTGCAGATGCTAAGTGTACCAGAGCTGTGCTTCTAAGTGGAGCACAGGGATGAAGGGTGAACTGGGACGAAGCTAGTGGCTATGTATTGTAAGCAAAGAATGGAATGTAATACTGAGAACAAGGAATACTAAATACAGAGGGTCTGGAGTGTCAGGGATGCGGACTCATTGAGAATGCACTGGAGATCATAGGAAAGAGGTCTAGAGTTGGGTCCAGAGTTAAGTCCAGAGTTCTGGATTGATGGATATGACAATGACAAGCTGTTTCATGCAGGCATGCTGGTATGGATGATACAACACAATGTCACTATCACTCCCAGGATTATCATTGAGAAATCAGTGAGGTACACCTTTCCCAACAGCATCATCTGCAGCATGTACTCTGAAGGTGGGAAGCCTGCTCGCTCTTTCACCTGCCTTTATTGTGATCCTGGCAGTTTCCTTCATTATTTCCACACCCGCTACCACTATATAGCTACAATTGAGTCTAGCATCTCTGTCATTCAACCCTTATCTTCCCAGATCCACACTTCCAGTCATGTAGGCAGTGTGCCTATTCAAGCCCAGATAAGAAGAGCTGCATAAAAGAAGCATGCTCATCCCAAGTCTCACAAGCCAAGTAAGTGATCTATAATACACTTTATGTCAGATGATGGCTGATGTACTGCGGAGGTGGTAATACCAGCAGTCAGGACAAATGGGAAGAATTATGCACCCCTGACATACCAGAGCCTTTTGTGGTTTGGGAGAATGCCATGAAGTGCATGAACAAAAACCTGTCCAGAGTGAAGAAGGGTCTCATGAACTAGGGTTACCATGTCCTGGAACTGGCCATACTCATCTCAGGACAGACTCCTGAGCACCACCAACTATTCATGATAAACTGGTTATCAATTCACTCTCTCTGGATAAGTCATTTCAACCATAACCCCCTGTTTGATTTCCTGCATCTCAGCTATGGAGGGAGGTTTTTCACAGAGTGCTATCCAAGGACAAACTCACTGTCGCACCTGAAAGCAGTATGGGCAACAAGACTGCCAAGGGTCACAAGATGGCTGTGTTGGAAATCTTCGGTGACGCCATGGCTGTGGTCTAGGGCTCCACTTTCATGCCCAAGAAAACTGTAGAATATCATGGCAAGTACATCCTGATTGCATCCCTTACTAGTCCCCTTCCCTGTCTTTCTAGAGCAATCTTGTGGGAGATTTACGAGATTGGCTGGCACTACAAGCTATGTGCTGTTGACCAAGCCCTCAACTCTCGTTTATGGGCAGAATATTGCACCAAACATCTCAGCTTCATGCATGCCATTTTCCCAGGTAGTTTGGGTCTGGTGTTGTGATCTGAACCTTTGCCATCCAAGCATGGCAATCTCAGATTGATGGATTCCTTTGGTGATAATATCTATGTCTTGTGCAGTTTTTGCACACTTTTATCTACCTGGCCTGGTGCCCACCCATCATTTTTGTGCATTCCTTCCTTCAACAATCAATCTAAACAAGTGCAGGCCTATGAGATTATGAGTCAGGCTTGTCAATTTTATGTACAGACTTTCTTTAATCATTTTGGCTGTCCCCCTCTATTCCCCCATCACTTTTCTCTTGAGTATCACAAGTAGAGTCTGTTCTTACTGTATTCTTGCATAGTTTTTCCAATATAAATCAAATGTCTTTCATGTATATTGCTGGTATCTTTCTCTTGTGATTTTTCAGACTTAGAGGGCTCAGACTATAATGGTACATTTTATTTACATTGCCTACAAAAATCAACCTTACACAGGAGATAAACTCCTGAAGTAATTTCAACACCTTGGAAGGGCTTTTAAGCCTTTTCAATTAACCCATCATATTGTCTAATGTTATTAAGTTTGAGGTTAGTGAATAAATGTCATGTCAAAGTCTCACTATATTATGCATTTTGTGTCAATATTATCTGCCTGTTATTATTTGTCATTGTACTAGGAAGACCTTACAAACACTTGTATGGCCTTGCTCTGTTATAACTTCATCGAGAAGTCATCAGAAGGGAACAGAGAGACTCTTTGGCCAGAAGAAACCAAACCTACAGCTGATAACAGAGCTACCTGGCAGAGAGAGGAATGCTATAACCCTGGCAGGGGAGTTAAAAGTGCTGGAAGCCTGCTGGAGGGAGAACCCTTAGCAGACAAGATTTTAACCCAAGTCCCAGGGGCCCAAGAACAGTGAACTAGACAAGTGGTCAAAGCTGGGGTTTAGCCAGCTGAGACTACCACCTTATATATTGGCAAGATCTGCACACAGACCAAGCTATACACTACTATACATGGATAGATACTATGCTACGTATGGTAAGACAGTAATGACCATGGGTAAAGAATGGAAGTGTGGATGGAGATAAGATGTGCAAGGTTGCTATGAGGTGAACCCTGAGATCTGGATCTGAGATCTGCAGAGATAGAATCTAAGATAAATAAGATGTGATACATGAGGAGGTGATAGATCAGATCAGGAGATCTAGGAGGTGGCAGAATTACCATGGAGGTCTGATGAAGATGAGGTTTAGGGTAGTCTAGGGGTTGTCAACATATAACCTAGAAGCTATGACATCAGTGATAATGTCAGGGGCTGGACTCATCATGTGACTGGTCATGTGATTGGCCTTGTGGGAGGTCATGTGACTAAAGGAGTGGGAGGAGGTAAGGAATGTGGTGAAAGAGTGAAGGATGAAAAGTTAGGTGCATGTGGTTTATAACATGCTCAGGTCCCCATTATTGTGTGACATGGGCTATGTCCACCTTACTACAAAAGTACATATCAGGCTAGAGTAATCATCATAATGTATTTGGGGAGGGGGGAGAGATTGTATCTATAGTGTGTTGATCTTGATTGTCACACTCTTTTTTGTACAACTGCTGTGCTAGTCAGGCTGCCACTGTGTTTTTTGTAGTTGACCCAAGCTGTACAGGGACATCTGTTGTACCATGGTTATGTGAAGTGGATAAGTGTCCAACTCCTGAGTACTGAGTTCCTGCTAACAGTCAGTCTTTGTGCACTGTCATTGCTATATCTGCGATTCAGAGTCTATACATTTACTAAACTAGATCACTGGCATTAGTCAGAGTCCGTGACATCATGTGCACCAGAATGAATACAGCACATCTATGTGGGTGGCATGACTGAGAATACCACATTGTCTGATCCTTGTTAATACTGATCCAGTGTGAGCATGGGGGTGTAAGTGAGATGAAATTGCACACACTGTGACATCAACTCTTGTGATGGGCTGAGATGGATCACCTGTCTTTTGCATCTAAAAGAATGTAAGCAATTGCAATGAAGTTCACACTGTCAGAAAGTTGTTGTACTGGGTGTGCTGCCCTTGGATTTGCAGGATGTTGATTGGTGTGGGTAGTTCCCTGGCCCTAAGGATTGTCATGATGAAATCTGTCAAGTGATGAGCTGCAACATATGAACATGAGAAACGTTAAACCCTTTGCTTTCCTACAGCTGTTCACTGACATATGAAAATGGTAAATATATTGCTGTATACACAGTGTGCTGGCATCAATCCATGTTGTTCACTTGTAGGATGTTGACAAACAGAACAGACAGTGAGGATGACCTGGCCATTGTAGTGAACCAGAATGTATGTGGGAAGCATAAGCATCAGTAGAATGAGGAGTGCCATTCACTATTCCTTCTGAGTGTTCTACCATCATTGATGGCATCTGCTGTGAGATTTCATAAAGGTTGAGATGCATTGAAGAAGCTGGAGTGAGGTGAGGTGCATGAAATGATACTGATGGGACTCATGTGGACCTCATGTTTGTTTCACATGCTTCATATCAGCTGCTCAATGGCTGACTGATGCATTATTTCAGGTATTATAGCACTGCAGCCAAGAGTGGAGCTAAGGAAGAGTTGGGGCCATGCCCTGTCTGGCTTTCCATAGCAAGTTGTGTGATCAAGCATGATTATCCAGCTTTCTGGGACATCTCAGGAGCCAGATCAGGAAATGATGGAAAGAACCAGCAGCAAAAGCAGCAAGTGGCTTGGCCCAAGCACTGGGAACAGATATAGTCCAAGGATATCACAATTTGGAAACAGGCTATCATATATAAACCTAGAATAAGGCAGGAATATACAGGAGAGATCACTCCTTCCCCTCACATTTGATATTCAAGTGTATGTATGTGATATTGTATAGGTTTGTTTAGTCAGCTCATTGCTAAACTAGACAATGAGCACCCACAACTTGTCATTTACCAGTGTGTTTGGCACAAGTTCCTCTGACACATTTGATGTCAAAGGAAAGGAGCTCTCTGGTGAGTATCATATGTAATTCAGCACTTGTTTTATTCACTAATATACCACCAAAGATGTAACCTCTCTCAAAGTAGTGCTAGCAAAATTGGAGCAGTGCACTACTATTTTAGAGAGAGACTCACTTATGTGTGACGATGATACTGAATAACTTAGGGCAAGGATGGCCAATGTTCAAAGTGCTATGGTAATCTATCAATCAGAAGAGTGACAATCCATCAATCAACTGGCAGACATTGCACACCAGGAACTGTTAAACATGGAGGACAGGTTGTCTAGAAGAGTTACAAGCATGGAGGTGCAATTGGACCGACATCTGGACAATGTGGAGATTGCCATTGCATAAGTGGAGAAATCTCAGACTAGAATTGTTGAGCACATAATGAATGCCATTCGTCCAGGTAGTTCCAAGTAAAACTACTGTTGCTTGCAATGCTACAGCATGAATCTGTCAATGGGTGTCGATACTGTTACTGGTGTGAAGTTTGCTAGGCAGGAACACTTAGATGGACAGAACACACATATGTAGTAGGTGCTTGTTGTAGTAGCTATTATACAAAATTGTCACCAAGATTAAGTAATCCAGTGGCTGTACAACCACACACCATTTACTAACTAGCTCATTCCCCTTGAATAGAGTGTAGTCTACTCTAAACAAAAAGGAATAAACCAAGAATGAGTGGATACCCTTTTCAGCAACAAATGTAAAGAGTTTCAATCAAGGAAATACTGTATGAAAAAAGATAATGATTTGATGCATCCATCCCAAAAAGTTCTTGTACATGACCAGTGTCCATATAAGGGAAGTTGTGGCGCTTGTCTCTCTCTGCATGTGATCACTAGCACTGATCACTAGCACCTCTAACACTGTTAGCATTGCATATCATGACTCAAGTACTTAGTACTCAGCATCACACCCATATCACCAATGGCCTGTATACAACATATGTATGCAGCTGATCCAATTTGCCTGATTCAATCTCAGTAAGGCTATATGACTTGGTAAGTTGGTTCTTTCATATCTCTGACTCACACTCTTGCAATGCATGGCTTCAGCTTGCCATGATGATGTGGCCCATTTGACAGCATGATAGGACATCAGGGACACCTCCCAGGTGGTGTGGATGACACAGGTATGTGATCGCTTTGCACTCACACTGCTTGGTAAAAAAAGTCTTTGGGTGCTTCCATGCAACTGACATGTTGTGTCCAAGAATCAAGATGTGTATCTGTCAGTACTACAGGGTTTGCCCTCAACCTTACCTCCCACTACCCATCTGTACCATTCCTCAGCACTAATGACACCCATCCTTTGCCATAGCAATGCCAGAGACTCAGACCCCACAAATGTTCAAATGCTCCCATCATGGATTGACAAGCTTGAGACACCTTATTGTATGCATTGACAGAACGTCAAACCAGTTTGGCAAAGGTAACATCTAGCAGTAACTGCTTGATTCACAGCATGAACCTGCATCCATTTATAGAACACAAACATTGTCGAACTCTACAGTCATATCATGAAGAATGACATGCACTCACATATTACAGCAGTGGACTCAGCACAATTGCCAAGGTTGCCAGCACATCTTTGGACCATTGGTTGTCCAGCGACCTGGACATGGCCTTTGGCCAGTATGTCATCAAATGAGGGTCTGTTGCAGATGGTCTCATTCTAGGGTAGAAACCTACACAAGGTCATCATGGCTTCCTACTGCTGGTTGTCTGACAACTACCAGGATGGGGATAGTATCTTTCTGTTTGGTGAGACATTTTGTCTTGTGATGTTGATCCTATATGTGTCTTACTTGTGCTCCAGGCTTTTCCCGTGGTGCTTACCAAGTCCAAGTGTTGGTGGGTATGATTGCTTGAGTGAGCTAGTTTCCTGTAAAGCACTGTCTGTCCATTGTAGCATCACTCAAACTTGAAAGGTTGGGTTACATCTCCTGGGGAACAATGAGCAGATACCATCATAGGATCCTTCCTAATCTTGTCTTGCACACCTCTGACTGTTGGCAGTGCTTTCAAATTATACTCAAAAACATATGACAATGATTCAGACATGATGTGACTTGTTAGTATCATCAGTCAGCCTATGGAGAAAAGATCCAAGAGAGGGGCCAGATACATTGAGCTGGCAAAGACATTGCAGAGGACACTCTGTCAAAGCAATGTTTACATCCATTTTGTCAAGGTGTGGTGCATCTCTTCATGACTTTCACTGCCTTGATCCTGTGTTCACTTCACCTTCTTAGGGACACTGTATCATCAGTTGGTTTCAGCAGGAGGACATTACCTTGCACAATGACTTCCTATGAAATATTTGCTACTTCTAACATGCTCTTGCCTTAGATAAGCAACACATCAAGTTCTTGCCCAAGTATATGTATGGTGGGCAATCTAGCCACAATGATGATGTCAAAGAAGTCTGGTTTGTGGGTTGTCATTCAGACATGTAGGTCTGCCACTAGCTAATCAAGGTCTCTATCCTGACTTCCAGCTCACAAGCAGTGGTAGCAATAGATACAATGAGAGACTCCATTGAATCTGGTGATATCCTGTTATTGTGGATGCAGAGTCAACCTATTGCTGAAGGGCTGCAGTTGGTACCCACAGATGTATGGAAGATTGATGACCTGAATAAGCAAATTACATATTCCCTGAAACCTTGTTGATGGTTGCTGGAAATGCTACCTCTGAAACACCTGCTATATTACAATTCAGATAGCTATACATACTGGTGAGTTAGCATATTATCATTTGAGCACCATCTTACTGTACTCAGGCCTCACTTTGGGAGTCCCTGGAGGATCCTGCCAGAACTTGATCGACAGATCATGGAAGACATATCTGAACTTTTGAAAAGTCATCAAAATCGTCATCGTGCTTGCACATATATGCTGTCTCTTTATAGGTGGACAGACCTGAAGGACAGACTAACTCCTCCACCCCACCATTCATTGCAAAGTCTTTTGCCAGCTTTGTCATATGGGATGATGGATCTCTTTGCTAGATATGACCAGTGCTCACTCCATCTGGATTCCCAGGACCTCACAACATTCAACAGCCCAATAGATCCTCACCATCTAACCATGGTCCCTATGGGATACATGAACACAGTGCAGATTTACCAGGCTAACATATCTTTTATCCTGCAAAATGAGATTCCCTGCTTCATGTATCCATTTATTGACAATCTCCTGGTCAAGTTAGTTATTACCTGGTATCAGTGTCCAGATGGATCCTATGAAACTCACCCCAACAATCCAGGTATCCAATGCTTCATTTGGAAGCATTTACAAGTCATCCACTGCATTCTTCAACACTTGCAAAATGTCAGTGCAATGGTATCCACCAAGAAGTTTGTCCTCACTGCACTGGATGCCACCATTGTTGGCCATAAGTTCATGTTTGAGGGTCAGATCCCTCATGAGATGAAGATCCAGAAGATCTATGACTGGCTGGCTTGCCAGAATATCACACACATCCATGGATTCCTCAGAGTCTGTGGTGTGGTATGTATTTTTATCTGTGATTTTGCATCCATTGCCCATCTGTTAGTCAACTTGACCTGGAAGGATGTTCTGTTTGAATGGGGGAAGTCCCAACAATCCACAATGCAGCATCTTAAGGATGCTATTTGCCACTCACCTGCACTTCACTGTCTGGACTATGAGTTCAGCCATGAAGTTATCCTTGCTGTCAACACATCTGTGATTGCAGTTAGATACATTCTCTCTCAGATGGGGGAGGATGGCAAGTGCTACCCGAATTGATTTGGATCCATTGGCTTGATAGAGGTCGAGAGTCACTACTCTCAGGTCAAACTCGAGTTGTACAGTCTGTTCCATATCCTGCGCATGGTTTGCATTTTTGTTTTCAGACTATTGAACTTTATCATAGAGATGGACACTAAATATGTCAAGGGAATGATCAATAATCCTGACCTCCAGCCCAATGCAGCCATCAACTAATGGATTGCAGGTATTCTTTTATTTAGTTTCTATCTTGTTTATATTCTGGCAACTCATCACTCTGGTGCAGATGGTCTCTCCCATCACCCAGCATCTAATGATGATCTGCCTGAGGATGATGATTTTGAAGATTGGCTGGACAATGCATATTCCTTTTCCATCTTCTTATTAAATGATCATACTTCACTCTTGCCTCCTTCTCATCATTTCAGGTCATTCTCCCAACTTGTTCCATCCCCACCTCCACTATCCATCCTCACCATCACCAATCTGAGTCCAGTTGTTGATGACCTGGTGCTCCCTCATTCAGTGAAAGCTATGGCAAAAGATGTCTGGATCGACCAGATCCACAAATTTCTCGACACCCACATCTGCCCTACTAACTTATCTGATGCTGAATTCATGTCATTCGTTAATGCAACTACCCACTTTTTCATCCTCAATGGGTCTTTTTACCAATATGAACCACATGGCTGCCACTACAATAACTCATCATACCAGTTGAATGCTGGTATGGCCTTATCCGTGAAGCTCATGACGATCTCTGTCACAAGGGTGTATTTTCCATTTGGTCTCACCTTCTCTGATTTTGGTGGTCACTCCTTGTTGACAACATCAAGTGGTACATTCATACTTATTATGAGTGCCAGATCCAGCAGACACAAAAGCTACACATTCTACCCACTGTACCCATTGTTGGTGGCCTTTTCCACAAGGTTCACATTGACACTATGGTAATGCCAAGATCCAGGAGTTACCAGTTTATTGTTCAAGCCCAGTGCGCTCTCACAGCATATCTGGAATGGCAGATGCTTCGATCTGAGAACATGTCCTCCATTGCATCCTTCATTTTTGAGGACATTCTATGTCATTGGGATGCGGTATCCAAGTTGGTTACTGACAATGGTCCAGCATTCATATAGGGTGTTGAGTTTCTGTCCACCTGGTATGGCATCAACTATATCCAGATCTCCCCCTACAACTCTCAGGTAAACTGGGTGATTGAATGGCATCACTATGATGTCCAGGAGGCCATCATCAAAAGTTCCTAGGAAGGAGAGGTGCATTGGCCAGCCACCACCCACTCTGTTTTCTTGGCAGAACAGGTAACTATTATGAAGTCAACTAGGCTCTCACCCTATTTCATGGTATATGGTGTTGAGCCATTATTTCCTTTTGATCTCACAGAGGCAACCTTTCTTCTACTTGCTGACCTTGTTCCCACATCTAGCCTGATTGCTTAGTGAGCTTTCCAGCTCCAGAAGTGACAGAATGACATAGATTGTATCTATGACCAGATCATCGCAGCCTGATATGCATCCATCAAACAGTTCAAGGTGTATTTCAAGAACCAGATCTGGGATCAGGATTTCAACCCAGGCAACCTTGTCCTAGTCAGGAATACCTGGGTTGAGAAAGAGTTGAACCAGAAGACCAAGCCATGGTATCTGGGTCTAGTGATAATCCTTTGCTGGACAGTTGGAGGATTGTACCTTCTGGCTAAGTTGGATGGATCCATGTCAAAGCTCAGGTACGCAGCATTCTGGCTGCTACCTTACCACCCTCATAGCAAGATATCCATCCCAGTTACAGATCTTACCAGACTTGACAATAATGAACTTGATGAGTATCCAGCGAAAGAAGATTTGGAGCAGGGTAGTGATGAGGAAGAAGAGTAGTCAGAGTCGGACTCATTTTTATCTTCATTCTCATCATCACTACATATACTTACCCCAGGTTTTGTCCAGTGGTCTCATACTTGGACAATAATTGCTGAAACAAAACAGACAATCATACAATAGATCTTATACCACTCTCTCTTTCCTTCATTGCCTGGCTAACAAAACAAAAAATAGAAAAATACATGAAAAACATAAAGTATAAAAACATTCCATATCTGTGTCTCTTCCCTTTTGGTCTCTTGCTGAACCTATTTAGACATTCCTTTTCTTGCACACATAGAGACTGAGTGCATATTTTGGACATTGTGTTTAGAATTCAGTTGTATCTGGTATCCAGATCCACCTGTGCAAAGGTAGATGTGAAAGTGGTCAATGAAAACAAGTCAGGTAGTAGCTCACAAAAATCTTATCTTATCATCGTTTGATTCCCTCTTATCATCTTATCTTATCTTGGACTTATCTGTTTCCTTTTATCATTCAGGGATGAAACTTGGATCAGACACAGACATGACTGAATATGGACACAGACTCAGATGCACGATTGAAACAGTACAATTGCAGAGAAAGAAGAAAAACACTATCTATGATGAACTAAGTATTTACCATCCAACCAGTGCTGCTCTCACCACTGCCAGCTCACTCTGCACCTCATTAAACATGGCAGAATCCTCTTGGACTTGGGCCACTGCCACCTGGACCCAAGCCACTGCCTCCTGGACTTGGGCCCTTGACTCTTGTACTTGGGCCTGGGCACAGATCAACTTCTGTTCCAAGAGGGCGAGGATTTGTAACCCTGCTTGGCACACCTCTGGATCTACATTGCCTCCATGTGGATGCCAATCTGTATTGGCCAGCCCAGGCTTGTCTTCCCATCTGTCTTCACAGTCACTATCAGACAGCTTGAGGACTGGCACCTGAGTGGCTCAGATTTGATGAGGACAGTGGGTAGGAGCTTCTGAAAAGGAATTAGTAAAACTGGTGAGACCCTGACATAACTTACCTGGGGCCTTGCCCTTGCCCTTCTGGTTCCTCTGTCCACTTGCTTTGGTCACCATTTTCATGTTGGTAGCCTTCATCCAACAGCTACCAGACTTGTCTGTAAGGTTGTAGTATTGGGTGCTCTGCACCCTGTCCTCACTCCTTACTCACACTGGTGAAGTGAACCAATTGATATTTCACAGATGAGTACATAGGAGTAGTATGAGAATTGGCCCATCACCAGGATGGGCCTCTCCTTTTTATCTATATACCATATATGTGATTACCTCATATCACATGCACTTGTAAGTATGTGATCAGGGGTTATTACCCCATTTAGTATCTACAGGGGCTATTGCCCCTTACACCCTCCCCCTGTAGAGCCAGTAGTGGCTTGGACAAGAAGGAACACATTCAATATATTTAAAATGTAGGTAAAACAAGCATGAAATGTAGATCAGTGAAGCAGTGAGATAGATCGGGGCAGTTGAGATATGGAAGATCATTTGAGAACACTGAATATGAAACAGAGACAAAACAGGAATGGTAAGAGTAAGGGAATAAAACAAGATAAAAAAAAAACAAGCAAGAGTTAAATCTTGCATGAGTCCCAATGAGAAAGGCCAATTATATGCACGATTGGTCCTCCCTGAGTTTGCTGTCCTCAAAGTGGTCTTGCTGCATGGGGGAACCTTCTCCATCAGCATCGCCATGGTGAACATGGGGTACATCATATGCTGCAATGGCCTTGCTAAATCATTGGAGGGCTGAGCCCCTTGGGATGCTGGGATGGGTGACCAAGGGAGACACATCCTCTGGGGAAACCTTGATCCAACAAGCCTCCTGCTCATACCACTCCAAGGAGCAGCTGAAAGCCTTGTTGGCAATTTCAGTCCTGAGGTCAGTCCTTAATGGACCATAGAGGTCCCAGGTGGCAGTGTTCTCATTGCCTCCAGTGAATTCGATGCGCTCGAGCATCTCTCAAGCACATTGACAGGCCCATTGGATGGCGTTGTCAGCGATGTGGGAGGTAACCCCATTAGTAGCCAGGTATGCTGTGATGTCTGCAAGGGTGGCTCCCTTATGGAAGCCACTGGCCCAGGTGGACTTACATCCCTGAGCAGGTCCAACCTCAGCCCAGTCAAGGAAGGACTTGTATTACCCAGGTATAACAAGGAGATGGGTGAGGCCCTGCTGCCACACCATATGGTTGACATGCCCTCAGGGCACAGGTGCAAGTCAGTTGAGGAGGAGGCCCCTCATCTGGCATCAGGTAGGAGCATTCAGCTCCAAGGGTTGTCCAGGACAACAGGGGTGCCAGTGGCCCCAGAGAAGACCTTCCAGATCATTCAGCACTGGTTATCAGTGGGGCACTTATGCTGCCACCGTTCGATGTAGTTGATCCACACCCCATTAGGGGCATCGAATGACAGAGCATCACAAGGAAGGAGGGGCTTTTTCCCCAACAGGACAACTGGGCCTTGTGATTGGCCCTTAGAAGAGCTACCACTCTTCTGGGTAGCAGAGGACATGGACCCTGATGGCTGATCTGTGACATGTGATGCGAGGGGCATGCTGGAGCTCTGCTCCTGAGTAGGTGGAGCGACATGCTCCTGGGGTGTCATGGTGCCACCCTCAATGCTAGTCAGGGTGGCAGTGGCTGGGCCAGATGTGATGTGCTCCTCAAGTGCCAGGGCAGCAGGCGATGGAACTATATCAGCAGGCTGGGCACCTGCATCCTTGGAGGCTTGGGCTGCCTCCTTCATGGCCTCTTTTTTCCTTTTGGCCTTTTCAGAGGCCCATGCAAGGCATGCATTATATTGTTGGTGCCCAGGTCACAGTGCTTTCTTCACAAGTGGAGGAAGGTGAGCAGGTCCTGTGCCTGCTTGAGATGAGAAACCTTTTCCTCTTGTTCATTTTGCGCCCTGGTAAACAGGGTGCAAATACTGTCTCCAGTGTTGTAGAGACAGATGGGGCCCATGATACCCCTGTCTATTCAGATAGTGAAGGTGGTAGACCACTAAGGAAAAGTAGGAGGACGAATCACCTTTGGGATGTTCTGAAGGGAAGCCTCAAGAGACTCCCCTTGGTATGCATAGAGGTTTCCCTCTATTCTGACGAAAAGGGTGCGCACACCCTTGGAGTCGATGGCGTCCCCCAGGATGATGACACCCTGGGGGAACTCCGACCCAGTGAATTCGGGGAAGAGATTTCCCTGGACAAGCAGTGGTGGGGCCGGCTCGTCCACGATCATGTCCTTGTATGGGAGGACGGGAGGTAGCTTGGGGAGAGGAGAGATTGCTCTTTCCTTCCCCTTGCGAGAAGGAATTGCAGGCAGAGCCTGCATGGGAAGCAGAAGGGGGGGAGTGTCAGGACCTGCCTGTGCCCTCCCCCCGAAAGAAGGAGCTGGTGGCTGGGGAGCCACCACAAGAGGAATGGGAGGGGGAGCACCAGAGGTGTTACCCGAGGATGTGGCAAGGGTGTCATACAGACAGGCGATTTTGTTGCATGCCTCCACAAGTGAGGAGCGGAGGTCGCGATGGTCGCATTGGAGGTGGTCGACGCAAGCCACCAAGTCGGCATATGTGTCGCACCAACATAGACGAGCTACGTCGTCAGCGAGGTCGGGGATGGCCTCAGGAATACCATCTGCGTTGACAGCCATGGCAGCACTGAGGTGCAAAATGTAGGTGTTGCAGGCCTCGCAGTCATGTTCGTGATGGAGGGTGGGCAAGTGGGGGTGGGAGATCCACCACCCAGGGGACGTAACAGCCTTCAGAGATGCAGACTTTAGTACATTGCGAACAGTCTGAGGAGAGATAGGAGAGGAGAGGGTAGAATTGATGAGATGGGTTGCTTGAACAGCATTTTCAACCTTGCCAGAGGTAATACTAGAGACAATTCTTCTTTTGTCAGCAGAAGAAAGTTTAGAAGGAGGGCCTAATTTGATGTTTTCCCTGCCTGGATGGATTTATTCAAGAACCCTGGCCACAGTGGATTTCCCCAGACCAGTTTGAGAGGATATATTCCTAGCAAAAAGGCCAGATTCAGAGAGAAAGAGAATATGAGCTCTAGCAGAGATTGAAATTGGTTTCATGATGAAGTAAGG